>JAOWBL010054765.1:5495-23360 GCA_028564865.1 Zenarchopterus dispar | reverse complement strand
GTGCAGCTATCACAAAACATGTAGCAGGAGGAGATGGAGAGACAAGAAAATATGGGTGGACTTATAAAATCAAGAGAGAACAGACCTCAGGCAGTAGTCCTGGACCTCACAGCAGGTACAAAAGTCATCATTTTGTTCCTCCTACTTAAGACTACTGCTGCACTTCTGATGTTCCTTCTGTAATTTTGTATTTGATAAGGCCGAGTCTCAAAATGAGCTCATAATGGTGGAGTGTGAGGCAGCTGCTCATTAGGTGTGTTGGAGACTTCAGATATCTGTGACAGAAATCGCGATTAATGAGAAATGCCATCAACATAGGTGGAGTGAAAAAAGATTGCAGTCAAGAGGGACATGGCGTTCCAGCGACGGCTTGCAAGAATGATTGATCTCAGAGGGACATCGGCTGCAACAACACTTGCAAAGATAACTTTCTTTATTTACTCAAAAATAAAAATAACAAAAGAATAAGACTTCTGTTTAAAGGACAACTATCAAGTCACAACATCACATAATTTAGTAGAAAAGCAATATCTGAAAGGCTGAGTGTTTTTAAACTGTTAATCAAAAAAAGTACACATTTCTCCTGCAACAGTGGATATATATGATCCTAGGAACGGGGTGAACTTTTGATTTACTAACATTTACATGACACTGCAAGGTCTGTCATTCATCAACAGCTGAGAAGACCTAATAGTTTATAGATTACTTTTGAAAACGTTAATTAAGAACTAAAATATAGAGCTATGTTTAAAAAAGCAACTTAAAACTTTACTGTGCAAAAGGTAAGCCTAATGTTGAACCTTTTTTCTGCAGTGGCGTCAACATTTCTGAGCTCAGAGGCATGAGGATTGCATATCGTTGTTAGATGAATCACTACTCTAGTTTTTCTTAGAAGAAATTCCCGCATTGTTCTCTGGACCAAAGATGTTATGGACTATCCAGTCTCGTCAGCAACATGTCCAGAACCCAGGGTCTGTCATAGTTTTAGATCGAATCTACACTGTAAAACAACTTCTTTTCCAGGGACACACCAATGCATTTTTTTAAACCAGACAATATAAAACCGTATTCTTTAAGACTTGGATGGAGGAGAAGAGGATACAGGTCATGAACTTGCCTGAAGCCTTGACTTCTCCAGAATAAAAGATAAAATAAATTATGGAGACTTTTGAATGATGAATAAAGTGGATACATTAAGACTAGGGGTGCAACAGTTAGTCGATGTTCTTAAAAAAAACCCTGATATTTAAAATAGTCGCCAACAAATCTGTCGATTATTGTTGGCAAAACAAATTAAACAGAGTGAGACATCTTTATCTCTGCTGAGAATTACAGATGCCGATAGTGTTCAGCTGCTATCGTCACCACGCGTTTTCCAATAGAGTGAGGCATCTTTCTCTTTTTCTATCTCTGCTGAGTTGGACATGCGCAATAGATTACAGCGTCACGTAAATATGGCGGCTGCCGACGTAAAAGGCTGAGGACATCAGAAGTTAAGATTTATTTTTGAATGAAATGTCAATCTTCTCTTTTATTCTTAATTAGCACATAATTTAAACAACCTCATGCAAAATTTAAAAGCTGAGGGCTAAATAAGAGCCATTCAATAATCACGAGATTAGTTGTCTAATCGTATCAATAGTGATGACTAGTCGACTATCAGAATAATGGTTAGTTGCAGCCCTAACCAGGGACTGATTGCAGGAAGAATGGGACAAAATAACAGAAACTTGTTTGGTATCTTGAATGTCAGAGCCTCCACAAATACCATGAGAAGGGATAATGACATCACAAAGTGGTAAAAAGTTTGCTGTCCCAACTTTTTAGAAACATGTTATTGACCTGAAACCCCCCCAAATTTAACGACCATAAAACTTTTCTATTTCAAGATTGTGCATGATCTGTCCCTACTTCTTTAATTGCCAACTGTCGTGTCTTAATGTCCAGTCACATCAACTTAGTGAGCCTGTGAGGTTTAGAAATCCAATGCTTTTGATTCAAAACGCCTCCCCCGGGTTGTCAGGTCTCCTCTGTCTGCTGTGGCAGCTGATCAAACAACCTCTGCCAGATACTCAGTGTGATAGAGGAACACTGAACAACTGCCATTCTGCATCAAACATAGTGCTTGCCATTAACTCATCACATCCTCTCTGCTGACACCCCCCACTCAGAGTCACCGTGCATGTAATAAAGACCGTGTCACTCTGTGGCTTGATACGGTTGTCTTAGCCTATCAAGATCCAGGTTCCTTGGGGGGAAATGAAAAGGCTTTGCAGAAGCAGATCTATAGAGGCCGGGCAAAATGAGATTGAGAGCTCTTTTCCTTTTTATGTTGCAAAATTTTGAACTGATGTTCCACTTTATTATGGCATAATGACACACGCTCTGTAAATTCAAAAGCATTTGGAGATAAGTGAAGGGAGTCATTGAGGAGATTTTAGGCTTAATTATAATAAATTAGGATTCTTGAGAAACCTGCAGGCACAATTTTGTAAGGACTAGATCTCTATGAAATGTCTTTAAAATATATATTCAAACTAATGGCTGCTGTTGGAGTGAAGGGGAGGAATACAAATATCTACGCTGCTCACAGTTGATCTACATGCAAACATTTCATGTGCTTAACCTCTTCTTCCCGCCGTACGCCCACAAAATCCACTCTGAGACAAAAGCGTTTGCCCCTGTGCGACTGTCTTTACTTGCTCGAGGCTAATAGCTCTGACCTCAGTCACAATGAAAGCCTTTTAAGTGTCTCGTATTTGCCAAACTCAAATGTTTCACAGACCTCCTTCAGACTCTTCTTTGCTGCTGTTGATGATAATACAGTCAGCACAGGTCTCAATGCAAGATGAACTTTATCCACTTGCTGTCCACCTTTTTCAGCCTCTGAAAGAAGACACTTTTTTTTTTTATATTTACCTGGAAAGAAGGGTGGGAATAATATAGATTTCACAGTCAACAAAGGGATATTGCAAGGTTCCTCAAATGTTTAGAAAAGCTAGCAAAAAAATGTTGGGTTTTTCCCAAAAAAAAAAAAGTTTAAAAATGCATCATGGTGTCCAAAATCAGTCATCTAAAATGGAGATTAGTGTAAAAATGTTTCTTCTGTGCTGATACCAAAGTTTGCTATTGGTTTTTCATGCTTGATGTGGATGAATCTTCACTGATAAGTCTAAGATAAGGTCGTTGCCCACTCCCATCACAGACAGCAGAAATTGTTTGAACTTTAAAATAACTTACCCTGGACTTCATATTTAGCCTTTCAGAAAGTCTTCGGTGGCTCATGATTTGAAAAAGAAGAAAAAGAAGGTGCAATGAGTCACCCTTTGGATCAATTCAACAGCAGCAGGAGCCGAGGTGGCTCTGGCTGCGCCGAGCAGAAGACGGATGACACATGACGCCTCAGATCATTTATATGTAAAAACAGAAACAAAACAATAAATAAGACATCGGTATGAGATGAAGCGTAGCCTTCAGTTCAGAGAGAGCTGTGGAGTCGTGCTGGCTGACTGGCAGCAACTTTGCAATATTGCTTCACTATGGCAAACTTATCCACAGCTATGAAAATAGAAATATGGCGGGTGAGGGTGGGGGGCTTTCTACTGTCACTGAGGATCACAGTCAAGTTTCCTTCCTCCACCTCCCATCCTCCTCCTCATGTGCCATCACCTTCGACTTAGAACAGGCAGGTGTAGCTGCTGCGTTAACTGTTAGTAAGTTGACTTTATAAGTTTAAATGCAAACAGCAACTGGACCACTTCAAGTTAATGAATAAATCAAAATCAAAATGAAATAAAGTCAGAAGGCTTTTGTTTAAATTATTTCAACAAAACAGACTTTCCTTAGACGATTATACCTGAATTTTAATGTGGGCATGTTATGCACACATAAAAAAAAATTACATATGATACATAAACAACAACAATAATGATTATTTTGAAAGACCTTTACCGTAAGAGTTATTGTTATTGGGAAATGTATATCAGAATCAGAAAAAGGTGGATTTGTACATCTGTAGTTAAAATATTAAACTTTGTAGTAAAAATTACAAAAGAAAAAAAAAACAGATTTAAGCTTTGTACAATTTAAAGGCCAATGTTTTTAGGTGTATTTTGTTCTTTGTATTTTAATTTAAATTGTAATATCTTTGAGCCGGTTTTATTTTGAAAATCGAGTCCTGCTTTACTTCCTTTCCCAGTGTTTCCGCTGTTTAATTACTTAATTGCTTGATTAGGTACAGGTGTGTTATATTACTGCCGCTCCAGGTTAGTGTCCGGTTTAGTTGCTGCTTTTGTGACTTTTTAGCTTGTTTTAACCTTTTTTATTTAAGATTTTTCTTCTAACTTGAATTTTGTTCCCATTTCTTTGGTCCACCTTCACTATTCACGGTAAGTTTGATAAATTTAACACTTTTTGTGTTTTACGTATTTTATAGAAATTTGAATTGTGACTTCTACGGCCTCAAATCTGTTTAATTGTATTGTCTAAGACCTAAAAAATGCACCAAAAATAATCTTTGAAACGGTGGAAGAGTTTAGTGCTGTTGCGTGTGGATAAATGCCACAGCTTCATGATGAGCTGTGAGCCGGCAGGACCTCCTCATTAGCATGATTGACACGCTGAAATTGCCACGCAAGGCTGCAGTACCTGTTGTTCTCCTTCTCTGGCAAAGTTGCATTCACGCAAACGTTATCGAAGATGAAATGCTGTCACACTGTGGAGCACGAAGCCCTGCTGTGGCAGAACAGCAAACAACAATTTAGCATTGTCTGCAGTCGTACTGGGGGGGACAAGAAACAAATTATGACTCTGCAATCATAAAGCATCTGAGAAAAGGAATGAATGTAATGACTATGTTTATATAAAAAAAGACATCAGTAGGAGGCATATGAAGTGGCGTTATGGAGACTAAAGAGTAATTATAGTGTAACATCACACTGTCAGGTGTAATAGATATTGACAATGATTTGTGGAAAGACTCTGGAGCAGTTGAAGTGGAGGAATTGGTAAGTCATGCAAAAGCATGTCTAATATCCAAAATTGAACAGAATATTTCATTTTAGACACTGAGAGCCTCGAGATCAACAAAAGATTTTTTTTTTCCCTTTTAATAGATCAACAATCAGAGTTCCAGCAATAATCAATACTTTAAGTGCAGGATCAAATCTAGGTAGAGCAGCTTTCAGCAATAGTGGAGTTCAAATTAAAAAAGGGGGCAGACATGTTTAATAAATTGAACCCTTTTTTTTCAGTGTCTACATAAGTTATTTTTTTAAACTCTCAACACATGTAAAAAAAAAAAAAAAAATTTTAAACAAATTTGTGAATAATTAGATTTAAAATTGTCCTTTTAGGGTTAAAAAGGTGTCCAGGCCAACTAAAAATGGGTAATTTAATTATTCTGTACATGATAAAATTTAGAAAATAAAAAATTTATATCGGTGATATGAGCAACAGAAGCACCATAGCACAGGGGTGTTGAGGTGTCCTTCAGGTTTTGGGTGGTTCCTGCTTCAGCACACCTGACTCTAATTAAAGCTCGTTAACAGGTTCTCATCAAGGTCTGAACAAGTCTGTTAATGACAGCCACTTGTGTCGAGGTGTGGTGAAGCAGGGAACCATCTAAAACCTGCAAGACACCGGCCCTTGAGGGACAGGAGTTTGACACCCCCGCCGCAGGGTGTCCAGGGTGTCAAACTCCTGTCCCTCAAGGGCCGGTGTCTTGCAGGTTTTAGATGGTTCCCTGCTTCACCACACCTCGACACAAGTGGCTGTCATTAACAGACTTGTTCAGACCTTGATGAGAACCTGTTAACGAGCTTTAATTAGAGTCAGGTGTGCTGAAGCAGGAACCACCCAAAACCTGAAGGACACCTCAACACCGCTGTGGTATGGTGCTTCTGTTGCTCATATCACCGATATAAGTTTTTAATTTTTAAAAAATTTTTTTTCAGGGCATCATTTAAGGAGCTTTGTTACACAAGACGACCAAATTTAAGAGTTGTTGCTGTCAGGGTTACTAGCTCTCCTGTAAAATTTAAATTTTGTTTGGTGGTTATGCTTAAATAATACATCCTTAATCGCCTTCAATGAAGTAGCACCTGATACATGTTTAGTAGAATACGTTTATTAACTGTTGTCTTTAGTATGTTTTTAATAAGGGTTA
Organism: Zenarchopterus dispar; assembly: GCA_028564865.1. Taxonomy (NCBI): domain Eukaryota; kingdom Metazoa; phylum Chordata; class Actinopteri; order Beloniformes; family Zenarchopteridae; genus Zenarchopterus; species Zenarchopterus dispar. The sequence continues at coordinate 17,194 of JAOWBL010054765.1, read as the reverse complement.
CCATGAGAAAAGAGGATGTGTCAATGTGTTGTTTCTTTAAAAAAAATAATTAGGTACTTCAAACATCAGATGTGACCCCACCCTGGATTTAATTATGTTAATTATGTTAATTATGATTAACCTGCTGGACTCTTGGGGAGTGGTGGTTGAGTTTTTATTACACACCAAGGTTCCCTTTTACATTTCTGTCTGGAAGATGGGAACCCGAGCAGACGTAACAGGAGACCCTGCAGTCGGGATTAAAGAGGTCTTGATAGGCCAAGACCATCTGCTGCAGCTCATAAGTACAAATGCTTGTTCCTTTTCTCCTCAGGTGGCATCTACTAGAGGTTTCAAAGGCTACCTCCTGGTTTGAAGCAGTGGATCGCCCTCTTTATCCTTGTTTCTAAAAGGTGGGTTCTTCAGAGAAAATTGTTTGGGAAGGTGCAAGGTGTAGAGTCCTTCACTGAATCCTCGGGGGTTTCTTAAATATCTGCAAGCCCTGGAGGTGTTTTTGACAGAATTTTCTTCCTGTTTAAACAACATTTGCACTTTCTGCTGCAGGTCTGGAGGCTTTTTGAATAGTATTTCAAGTGAAAGGTATCTCTAAAGTCAGGTGTATGTGATGCTCCAACCTGATCTGTTTGTGTGTGACTGTTTGACCAACAGCCCACCTGTGATTGAGACTTTTCTTGCATCTGTACTCGTTGCCGTGACCAGCGGGGACTCGCTCCTTCGTAGACGGGATCAGCTGCACAGTGAGGTACCAGAGCTATTTGAAATTCTTTTAGAGAGACCGTCTCTCGCTCTCCTCCCTCAACGTCCCAACCCTGCTCCGTCGAGGTGAAAAGCAAAAGCACCAATTTATTTGAGGGGTTTTGCATCTTCAGGGTTTGTCAGTATTTTACAACAACCTGTTCATTTCCATCTGGGTTTCACTTTTCATTAAACGCTCACTGTTGCTTATAAGCAACAGGAATGACACAAATGTCTTTATTTAAAAAAAAAAAAAAAAACTTCTGGCAGCTGGAGAGGCATTTTGGGAAGAAATCACAAGTCTTGAAGAAGTGAGGTTACCTGAAGGAAGTAGCAGAAACAGTAGTTGGTATCAATAATTGATGCATTCATATATCAAACAAATATGGGGGATGTTGTCAGGTAGTTGGATGTAATGTTGCTGAAGGGAGAAGAACCAGAGGCACTCTGAAACGCCAATGGTTATCAAGTGGGGTTTGATTGCACCAATTCAGGAAAAGGCCAAGATATTCTTCTGCAAACCAATGAAGTTAACATTTGAAGGATGAAGTCCTCTGTTGTTGAAGAAATTAATTATAGACATTAAATGGGAAGGTAATAATCCTGTTTGCATGGGTTGACTATCTAATGAACCTGATGTTGATGCAGACTGACGTGTAGTTTTTTTTTTTTTCTTTCTCAATCTGACCGTGCACTAATGAAAATTGCCTTTTAACTGAAGTATGAAGTCTTACAGAGATAATGTCCCTAAAAGTGATTTCCATTGATTCTTGGATGCTACTTTGGATGGCACTTATCCATAATTTCAATCTTTTTTTTTTTTTTTTTGCCCCTCTCTCCCCCCCCACCTCCCATGTTCTCGCCAGTTCATCTCTCCTGTCGTTCAGATAGTCAGTAATGACCCCCCTCCTCACAACCCCCATAGAGACTCAACATCTCCACTCCTCCCAGAGGACTGCATGCTTTACAGATGAAGCATTTTCCACTTTCGAGGACATGCCAATGGTGTTGCAAATTTATGAAGATGGTGTCATCGAGAGCTGTTTTGACCCTTAACATGATGGCGAAGCGCCCTGAGGATACCCTCATAATGGCTTTTGATGCCCATGCATCAGTCGCCACCCGAGAGGGAAGTACGATGGGGTGAGAGGACTCTGGTTTTGATTAGGGAGTGCCTGAGGTCTGAGTTTTGAAAGCACGCCACCTTTGATGATCTTCGACAGTTTGTTTTGGCGCGTAACATTTCCTTCCCCACTCCTCCACTTTCCCATCCTCCGGGCTTTTATCTTGATACAGACTTTGAACCAGGCCTTTAGGCCGCCTCATTGAAGACGTGGTGGCCCTGAGGAAGCCAGCGTCCAGGCAGAATAGCCTTTTAATTCATGTTTTTCTTTATCGCATAATAGGCAGGTGGTCAAATGAAGACATCTCTTCAGTTCAGTCAGTAGAATTGAAAGTTTCCGTAAAAATACATGACAGTCTTGTAGGATTCAATACAGTTTTAAAGATTAAAGCCAAGACTCCCAAGTACTCCTTTTTGTGGCTTTTTTTTAAAACCAGAATCCACTTGTGGTCCTTTGTGTCTCAGGTATCTGAAACTTGGGACACCTCAGACACCTTTCCTCTAAATGTGCTTGAAAATTTAAAAAAAAATTAAATAAATAAATCTCAGTGAATAATTAACTTATTGGTTGTTAAGCTTCATAATTGTCTGGGGCTCTGAAGATTTTCACTTTAGACTTTCACTCTACAGGGGTTCTTTTAAAGACAAGGTTTCAATCAATTTATTCCTATGTGTAGATATTGTTTTTCTCAAATGTGTTGCTTAAAATCATCTTTTTATAACAGCCCATGTCCTTTGTCTGCTTTTATACGAGTTAACACCAAAGCAACGTGGTGCAGGAAAAGAAATCTGTGGTTTGTGTCAATGACAAGTGAAAAACGAGGTTTAAAATTTGTTACTACTTGAAGTTTTCTTGAATTCAACAGAAGTTTTAACATGAAGCATGGATGGGTTGTGTTTACACCATCACAGATCAGAAAATCCAATCTCTGCATGAATTTCAGATGCAAATGCTTATCAGTTTTCCTTCTGGAAGTGAAAAAGGTATTGATTAGTTTTGGACCTCATTCTCACATGGAAATTAATAGAAACTGCATTTGTGGCTGACATCTGCTGTCAATCTGAAATATAAAACTATGCCCCCTGCTGTTCAAAGAAAGTACAGTTCTTTACTAATGGTTCTCCATCAATGTTACTGCCAACTCGCTGCTGCCCATGTGAGAGAAAGTAATTAACAACCTGCACTTGTACAGTTTTACAATGTGGTCAAACTGAATTAATGACCTCTTCTCCCCCGCGAAATAAAAATATGCCTATTTACTTGTATTTTCTTTTTGAACATAGATTTTCACCAAAAATCGCTGGCGATGAGACGGTGGGGAGTGACGCAAACATGGATGGAAAGGCTACCTTGAAGAATAGCGAGACGTTCCTGGAGCTTCCACTGTAGCCTTTTTATATTTTTACTGAACTAAATGACAAGACGGCGGTAGAAATGTGTATAACATGATGTGTGTCCGTGCGTTAAGGGACATTTCGCCTTCCTTTTATTAAAAATGGTGCCATTTAAGTTTTCTGGTTCAGCAGCTTGGTCAGTGTACCTCGAGCATCGTCTCCCCATCTGGTAAACAGTCTAAACGCGTTACTTTTTCAAAAAAACAATGAAATTGGATTTGGTGAAGTAAATTTGAACTTTCCTACTGTCAAGTGTCAATTCAGCCAAGATGGTACAAGTCTTTGAAGTCATCTGGTCAGATCCAATCAGGATGGAGGAAAATGACACGTGGCAGTAATGCAGCCCTGTAACTGCATTAACCACCACCCACCCACAAACAAACACTTCTAATTTCTCACTTGTTTATAGTTTGGTAGATCAGAACAGGAGGATGTGCTGAGGTGCTTGGATTGAAACAGCTGATAATTAAAAATATTCTATTTCCCAGAGGTTATTATAGGGGTACTTGCAGCATGGTCTCATGAAATGGAAAATCAATAATTCAGTTCCCATGTTGTCACCAGGCATTTTATTTATTTAAATATATGGTTGCACGCTACGTATCATGAAAGTGTCCCTACTTGTTTAAATATGAACAAAAGCTAATTGTCAGTTTAATTATTAACGATGCATGTGAAGCTCAAAATGGAGAACAATTGGATGGAGAATGTGCCAGAAATATATTTGTTGAGTAATCTGCAGAGGGAACCTTTCCAAATAATAAACTCACAAGTGAAGTGCATTAAAATCCTTTTGTTGAAGAACTTGGCATTTAACTTCAACCAGCAAATTTGCATCTAAAAGCATGTAAAGTCATGCTGAGACATCCATAAAAGTAATTCCTATTGATTTTTATTTTCTTCCTTCTAGTTGTCGCCTTTTGAATAGCACTTATCCATAATTGACATCGTTTTGAAATTTTCAACACTTTATACTAAATGAAGCATGAAATCTAAGCATTGACGTGACCTTTTTGAAGAAAAAAAATTATATGTAGAGCATGCATTTTAAAAATGGTTCATGGTCTTGTATTTTCAGGGCTTTTTAGTCCATTTATAAACCATAGAATAATCACCTCCCTGCAAAGTGAAATAGTTTATTTTTAACCCTTTCAAACCTTTTGACTTTGTAAAACCTGAAATTGTCAATTAGAAATGGGAATGAAACATTTGAGGTGGAAATCTAGTTGTCATTAAAGAAACGTCTCATTTTGTGACGTCCAACGCTCCATCCTTGAAGGTTAAAACCATGCACATCTGTCAATCAAGTCTCGGTGGTTTATGATGAATTATGTGAGAGGTTATGTCACTTGATGACTGCACAAGCAAACAAACCTTAATGGCGAAATCAATCGCATTATAAAAAGGGCAATAGGAATTTATTCATTAGACGTTGCCAGTGAGCAGGTAATTACCACAACCTTTTTGCCTTGGCCATTCATTATTCCTACCGCTGATATTTTAGAGGGTGGTTCTACGTTTTTGCCAGGTGTTTTATAGTCATCTATCAAAGGCTTCAACCAGAAACTTGGCATATTAGAGGAATCTCGATAATGTTGTTTGCCACTATAATGTGAACAAGATGTACGATGATGGCCAAGGACCACTAAAGTTTGAGGTTGCTGCTCTAAAAGGTGCTAAATTAACAACCTGCCTCTTTAAGTTGAAGAGCTAAATAATAGTTGCATTTAAAACTGTAGAGTGAATCTGAAGAAAATTAGGATTTTAAAGAATATTAACAGAAGTGTTAGACATCTCATATGTACTATAACAACTTCTGATGGCGATGTATCTGAAAGACTTAATTTTTTTTTTTTTTTTTTTTTGTATCACTGAACTTGAGTTAAATAAATCCACGGAAAGGATGCCCACAGAGCCATGAAGGTAGTGAAGTTACATTATGTTGAAATAATAGGACCTGAACAGGTTAACCACTGAGATCTCATTCCTCAACTTGAGCCTTTCATCTAATGGAAAACCATCATTTGCTTTGAAAGCAGCTTTTACTACTACTGAAGTTATAAAAGCTCTCTTTATTTACCTATACTTCAGTGTGCCACACTTGAAAACTAGAGCAGCTGTCTGTTGAAGTTGGTGAAAGAAGTGAGTCCTCCCGTGGTATCTGCCCCATTCATTCATGTGCACTTTAATCCATCATGATGTAGTTCAGCTTACATCATCTGTATTGGACATTTTGAGTCCACTTTCCTAAGTCCTGTTTGTTGTTTTTGCAGAGGACCACAGTGATCAGGCTTGTGAGGAGAAGAAGAAGGGACTCTGGATCAGGGATGAATACTGGAGCAACGAGTGGACCACAGAGGAGTTTCAGGTAAGTCCTCACACTGGGAGAGAAACTTGGTGGGTCATGAAGAGTGGCTGTCTGTTGAAGTTGTCTGTTGAAGTTGGTGAAAGAAGTGAGTCCTCCCGTGGTATCTGCCCCATTCATTCATGTGCACTTTAATCCATCATGTTCTAGTTCAGCTTGCATCATCTGTATTGGACATTTTAAGTCCACTTTCCTAAGTCCTGTTTGTTGTTTTTGCAGAGGACCACAGTGGTCAGGCTTATGAGGAGAAGAAGAAGGGACTCTGGATCAGAGATCCTGAATACTGAATACTGGAGCAACAAGTGGACCACAGAGGAGTTTCAGGTAAGTCCTCACGCTGGGAGAGAAACTTGGTGGGTCATGAAGAGTGGCTGTGGACCAGAAAACCAGAGCTGCAGGCAGCAATTTGTGACCTGAATAAAGGTAAGGTATTTTTATTGATTGTCCCAGCTTTGCACGGTAAGTAACAACCCCAGAAAAACATCACGAGAATGTTTTATCTATTTAAAAAAAAACAAAAACAAGGGATGATGTGGTCTTAAAACTATTCCTAATATCACCAGAAGGAGGACGACGGACATCAGAGCGGTTACATCAGATTTAACTACACAACTACTGGGACCAAATTTCAAGCACGAGTTCTGATGAAAACTGAAACAGTCAGAATGAGTGCTAAATTTAATTTGTTTGAGCTGTTCTCAACTTCTACGCAGTTACAGTAACACAATGATCTGTGATGTCAAATGATCATATTAGTATATTTTATTAAAATCATAATTAAACCTAATAACCAGGTAAATGGACTGTTAAGTTCAACATGAATGCGTAGTTGCTGGAAGTGGGTACTTCTAGACTTAATGGGGAAAAAATAAACTTATAATCAACTCAAATATTCCGCGTTTACCTTGTTCAGAAATAACTGATGAAAAAAATGAGGACTTGTGATTACGTTCATACTGCCTTGTAAGTTGTTTTTTCCAGACAGGTTTTAAAAAGTTTCCCTCACTTTGACATGTTTCGACTTCACCTGTCGTCTTCCTCAGAAGATGTCACATGATGTTCTGACAACGTCTTGCTCGCCGTTTTGTGGAAGATACAGCGCGATCCCACATCCTGTCCCACATCTGGGATTCTGTCCTCAGCAGATCCTTGGACAGCAGGGGGACACAATCATCCTCTACTGTCTGGCCATCTTCCATAAAACAGAGCGAGACCCTGTCACAACATCACCTGACATCCTCTGAAGACTGCAGGTGCAGTCGAAATGTGTCAAGGTAAAGAACTTTTTTTAACCTGTCTGGAGGGAAAAAAAAAACAAAACTTTAAGATGACTTGTAGGAATCTGAACAGATGGACATAAGGGTCTATATTTTTGTCGAAGCACCACAGTCACTGTCTAGCAGCACTGTTGCCAGGTAACACACCAACTTTTTTTTTTTTTTTATCTTTTTTAAGTTTGCCAATCCATAGTTGACCATCAGCTTCTTGAAAGCTGCAGGTCTTCCTGGATGTCTGACTCTGAGAGAAAGCTCTGCATTATTTGTCCTGAAATAATCCTTTAACTGCTGGCTTAACCGACATTTCAATCATGTCAAAAGGCTGTTGTCTTACACGAGAACGGTGTTTTTTACCCTGATGTAAAACTCTAGGGTTGGTGGCATAAGACTTTTGGTGTAGATCAGCCTAACCTCCAGATTACCAGACCATCTACTGCTGCTATTTCTACTTTCCACGGATGTCATGAACAGGGGAAACCTTAGTTATTTGTTCATTTGTGACAAATGTGAGTGTTAGGAGGAAGCTTTATTTTTTTAAATTTTTTCCCCCCCTTGTAGGATTGAGACTGATTTTTCTCTGGAAAAAAAAATCTAAACAACATATCCAATCTAACAACACTGTAATATATCTGTTGGGCGTTATCACCACCAGCAACCATAAAATAGACTCATATTATACTCATGTGCGTTTCCCTCTAGAAATTTCACTCGAACGAGTCGTGCATTTTTACGGCTCATTTGAAATTTCTCCTAACATATTTGAATATGTGAGAGACATCCAAAAAATCTATCCATTTTATATTGATCTCTTAGTTGAACTAAGTTCATTTCTAAGGCGGTAATGAGCATCGTGCCGTGAGTTGGGCCGGTGTATTTATGCTGATGGATGAGATGGGCTGAACTTGGCAAATCATTGCGGCTCATCACCAGAGCAGAAGTGGAGTCGGCTACTGTACATCAGAAAACAGAAACTTCACAAAGTCACATATATAATAAACTATTTTTCTGCCTCAGGTCTAATAAAGATGTATGTTATTCTCCGGTGTCCTCGGCAGCTGCAGAAAGAGCACGATGGATTCCTTTGTGCTGTATTTTTCTTGTTTGGAAGTGGATTCAGTGAGAATACATTACCCACTGCAGAGCTAGCTGAGTTTTCAAGCTTCCTCTCCTGTTTCTGTGATATTTACACAGTGAACGCACCCCTAAATTAATTAGAAAACAGGTTAATGGAGTGGCTGAGGACTTCATAAGTAGGCCTGGCGTTGTTCGCCTACACCAGGCTATTTGGAGATTGAATTAGATTAAGGTTGTGTGTGAATTAGATTTCAAACACAGCCAAGATTCCCATCATTATGACTGGTGTCTCATTATAGAAGGTGCGCACCGTGGACTAAGAAAAGATGCTCAGTAAAATATATATTTGTAGTACACTACTCTTCAGTTTCTATTTTCCTCTGTCAAAGGATTGTTTAAATTTTATTGAAATTGGTGATGAAAGGTGGTGTGAATTGTCTTTAGTGATGGCAGATGTATCCAGCTTGATTACAGGGGATGTCACTTGAGCATCAGGCCCACCAGAACTGTTGCACGGAAGAAAAGTACCAGCTCTCTAACTTGGTTTTTAACAAGACAGTTTTTCCAGGAACAGCAGCTCATAGTCTCGCCCACTTCATGCTGCTCTCTATCGCTTTTGTTTTCCAAAATGCTGTAGCAATTTTTTTTTTTTTTTTTTAAAGCATGCATCTAAAAATGGACTTTATTGCCATGCAGCTGTATTTCATGACTACAGATGTACTAAAATCAGTCAGTTTGTGCTTTTTCTGGTACAGTACAACCATTTGACATTGTTAAACTTCTAGATTATCTTGCTATGTTGTGAAGATTACAGTTACTTTTTGCAGCTGGACATGTTTGATTTCACTGATATGAAACCAAACCTTTACACACTTCATCTTTTCCAACTGTACCAGACAATCACATCGCAGAGGTATGGATCATCTAGAAATGAAGGAATTTCACCAGATCAGTGGTCACCAACCCTAGTCTTTGAGAGCTGATGTCCTGGAGGTTTTAGATGTTTCCCTGCTTCATCACACCTTGATACAAATGCCTCTGTCATTAACAGACTTGTACAGGCCTTGATGACGACCTTTAATCAGGATAAGATATCTTGATGTAAGGAGACGTCTAAAACCTGCAGGAGTGTGTTTTTTTAGGACCAAGATTGCCGACCCCTGAATATAAGGACAAAATCTAAAACAATAATCTGAGCCCTTAAATGGACCATTGAATTATTATTATTATTATTTATTTATTTTAATCCAAGTATTTGACTGTATTTATAATCATGTTTGTTGCTGTTTTGGTTCTTGCATCAGCAGTAGATATGGTGCCTTCCATGTTCTGCTTTTATTTTGTTGCATAAATTGGCTCTGTAATTATGGTTTTTATCTTGTTTGGTGGTCATGTCCAGCGTTGCTTCACATGAATGTGATTTCAAAAAATAGTGAGAGAACTTGTCACCACATTTGTTTGGCTCACGTAAATGACATATAAAGCAGCATCCTGTCCTGAGTGTGCCTGTTTCTACTTTAAGGTATTTGGAGGTTGGTGCTGTCTTTTTCAGCTCTTCTACATAATGTCAGTGATTAACTAAAATTCTTCTGATTATTGTCATATTTGTTTTGTTTTTTGTTTGTCCCATACAATTTCGTTTGAGACTTTGAAACCAGACATTTAAAAAAAAAAAAAAAAAAAAGATTTGGCTTCACATACCATTGTTCAACCAAACTAGTAACTCACTGGCTTGTAAGTTATACGGTAATAATTTTTAGAAAGGGTACAGACAATCTAAGAGACTTGCAACTGAACTGCTCGACTATATTTAAAGACACCTGCTTCAGGTACTCTGAATACGCTGAAAGTTGATGGTAAATGTTTTGAAGAGTGGGCTGAGGCCAGAACTGACCAGCTTCAGTCTCCTTGTCAACCATAAAGGGATTTAAATTTTTTTTTTTTTTTTTGGGTGGGTCTTGCGTGACTTTTCTGCCTCTCTTACTCATCGTCTCCTTTTTATAGATTGTATCATAAAATTGTGTTTATCTCTGCTTGTCTGTGTCTTTGGCTCAGATTTCAATAATTACGGTTTATATTTCTGCCTGGCTTTGCTGCTTGAAGGTCGCTGTTGTGTAAAGTGCAAGTAATTGCTCATCAGTCTGACTCTCGTCTCTTTGATGGGCTCTTTTGTACAAGACCAAAGAGTTGCAGGTCTCCATTGAAAGAGGACTTTTTTTTGGGTACTTTTAACATGAATTATTAAATGGATAAATGAGTTTGGTGATATGTCTTTCTCAGACAGCATTTAATGTAGAAGAATGGTTTTTACTTCTAACTCATTTTTGGTGTCTCATTTATAAAAGCTTCCAGATTTTGTTTGAAAATATGGAGAAATTGATGTACAATTAGATTAATGCTCGTACTCGTTTAGTTGGCCATGAAATAATGCACAAGAATTAAAGCAGCCTTTTCCCCATTTCACAAAAATGCACCAATATAATTGTGTAAATAAAATGATCCAATATTCCAGATGAAATATGGAATATTGATGCTCATATTCATATGAGCATCAAGATCTCCAGAAACTATGCTCAGGGTCCCCCCCTCATCGTGTGATCTGACAAGAAAGGGTGAGGGAAATGTGGGTGGAAGCAGATGTGAAAATCTCTCTCCCACTCTTTCTCCCAGTGAATCACTGAAGTCCATTTTTGAGTGATTGCCAAAGTGATGCCCACTGACCTATTCGCTTCTGTTTTACTTGAATTTCACAGATTGAACGCTCTGATAGTGGGAGGCATATGCTGTAATGATAGTTTGAGGTATCGATGCATAAATTGGGAGGGAGTGGGGAAATCATTGCTCTTAATCACTGAGGTGTTTTGAGAAACTGCAAATCAAGAGCTGGAGGGTGTCTCTCCACTGACCTGGGAACACCTCTGGATTTGCAGAGGATAAGATCAAAATTAAAAGATGGCTTCGTATTTGGCTCATAAAATACAGAATTTGCACTTGGGATGAACTTGCAAGTCTTGTAGAGTTTTGGAAATGGGTTTTTTAACCGTTCCTAAATTCAGTCTGCAACAAACGCTTCTCCAACTCCTGGGTCCTACCAGGGATGAAAACAGTGGTCCAGCAGTTAATTGCAGCAGCTTTAGTTAGTGAGATTGTGGTTCGGTTTAGAAACGTCCCAGAAGCAAACGTCCACTCTGATCCACAAAAGATGTGCAACAAGTCTTTGCTACATCAAATTTACTAAACGTAGATGACGTTGGCAGGAGATTTTACACAATAATGGCACCTAGAAATGGGATAGGTTTAAAAATAAAATGATGTGACTGGGTTCGTACTCGTATATCAACCAAAAAAACAAACTTTTAACGTGCTGTTTAGCCTTATTTTAAAAATTTCCAGGTAAATTTGCGATCCCGGTTATCCAGCAGAACCGGTGGTGCTTGTAAGTTTTTGACATCTCAAAAACTCCTGGTGAGACCTGAGGTCACTCTGAAGATAGTCTCTCCACTCCCCATTATACCTTGGTTTTAATTAAAGATCTCTGATCTTTCCCTTTTTGGCATTATGTTTAACACACACAAATTCTCCAAACTAACAAACTGCATAAAATTATTTTTGACACACCTTCTGATCAATCAAGTGGATCTGAGTAGCAGAACCTGGCTGCTGTCTACTCTCTTAAAAGAAAGGTCGCACTTGTTTTTTTCATTCCAAGTTCTCTATTATTATTATTATT
>JAOWBL010054744.1:4051-17070 GCA_028564865.1 Zenarchopterus dispar | reverse complement strand
ATTTCTGTCCCATCAGAAGATGGACTGCTTCATTTTTAAGTTTTCGCAGCCAAATAAGTGATGACTGAGCAAAATCAATGTACAATCAATTGCTATAATGTCAACGGGAAGTAATTAAGCTATAAATCAGTCTTTCAAAGCTTTGTTGAGAGAGATAAGCTTGTCTTGACAACTAAGTTTGTGACATCTGAATGCACAGTGATAACTGAATGCTGTCATAACCACACGAAAAGCTGTGTTGTCCAAATACAATTATTTACATCATTTCTTTCTTCAAATTCAGAAACTTTGTTTCCATCTATGGTTGTACATCTCTACGACAATTCAGCAGAGCCTGAACTAAAGAATAGTTGTTAGTTTATATTGGAAGATGGAACTTTAGATTATATTCAAAGAAATGAGGGGAGGTTGTTTGTTTGTTTTTTTGGATCGCAAGGCACGCATATAAAATAAGAATTGGGGCCCAGTAAGGAACTTTGAGGTGCTCCACAATGTAACAAGGCCACAGCTGAGGAATATTGACCCGAATAGACCAAAAAAAAAAGAGTTGAGACAGGAACCAACACACAATTTAAGACCATAGACTGTATAAAAAGAACTGGACAAAGCTTCTGTGATGGCACCTGTACCTTCCTGAAGAGTGATTTTGAAGTCCATTTGTTTAAACCTCTAATCACTGCCATATTAGAGCTGATTAATTCAACAATGAGCTGGTTGGAACATGACCACCTTACATCAGTTGCCATAAGACAGATATCCTAGCGTCGCTGTGCAATGATGCAGCATTACTTTACATTCATTCTGATTGAATCTGTGCATTCACCTCTTTTATGATATTGAAATTTCATCTGAAACACGAAGCTGAAAGGACAGCTGCTGGCTGGCAGAGCTCCTGCTGGTGGAGTTGGTGGAGTTGGTGAGAACCACCTCCACCAACGACAGGAACTGCCCAGGGTTGGAACCTTCCAGGTGGGCTGGAAAGGGTCCCACCAAGCCACCTAGTGGTTATTCAAACAACTGCACATTTTGGCATTTTTGCATTAATCCAGATGTGGTCCCTTGAAGAAGATGTGATCCATGGCGTCAAACACAGCAGTCAGGTCAAAGAGCAGCATGAAAGTAAAATTATCAAGATAAATGTCTAAAAGCAGCTCATTTAAAAACAGGGTTGTTAAATATATCAACAGGAACTACTCCAAACTGTAAACACCCACTCATATAATTTCATAAAACTTGCAAGAAATCACATCCCCTGTAGCAGATTTCTTCAAAAGGAAACAAATGCTTCCCTTTGAAGAAATATATAGAACATTAAATTTGTAATACTGAACCATAATATTTTCTAGAGGCTCAAAAAAAGGAAGGAAAGAAAGAAATTGGTTTTCATTGTATTCGGGGACTATACTCTTTAATTTACCAGTCTGAAATTGAAGCCTTAAAGCCTTAAATTTACACATATCCAACCGTAGCCTCCAGTTACTAAATAAAACATAAGCCATTTAATATGAAACTGATAATATCAACAGTAACAGGCAACCAGGGTGAGAACAGCATTTCTGAGCTCTGGCTGTACATCTCGGTTTAAGGGGTCTTGTAAAGATTCACAGTCTTTGTGCTCCAAGCCAGGAGAAAATTGGGTGCCACTGCAACAAATGAATACCACCGTGTCTTGGAGGCAAATGAAAACCATTCACTCTGAGTGGATCCGAGCAGCCAGGAGTCATCGGCGGCTCTCCCTGGTGTCACCTCAAGCCTATTAGTCTCTATAAAGGATGATGAATTAGAGACGGAGGGGGAGGAAAGCCTCAATACCGATGCTGAAGTCATAAGAATGATAAAGTGAACAGCATGAGCACTTTAATGGGCTATGCATGCTGAGAGGGTGGAGGGATGGTGAAATCTTAAAAAGGGGGCTTTCCGTGTTGATCTCTCAGTCCTGGAAGCCAAGACAAACACAGAAAGAACAACTCAAAGTGAAAGCTACTTAAAGTGCTTGTTTTTTTTTCTCTTTTATTCTCCTAGTTGAAAAAAGGAACCGCATAAAGAGAAAAACAGAAGTCATCTATCAGAAAATCAAGAACATTTGAACAATAATCAAATAGGACGCACTGATTTAAACAGATTTCTCAAGTATTTTTTTTTAAATCTCATGTCAAATATTCTAAGGTCCAGTTTATTTAGTTGATGCCCACTTTCTGGATCTTTTTAATTAGGATCTTTTTAAAACTTAATTAACAAGTCATTGTATTTACTTGTCTAACATTTTATTGTGCCTTAAATTTGAATGGCGTAATATTTATTCACAAGTCAAGTATTCCAAACTGGTGCTGGTTATTTTTTCAAACAAGAAAGAGGTCAAAACCTGCGCTGTTTTTTGTTTGTTTGTTTGTTTGTTGTTTTTGTTTGTTTTGTTTTGGGGGTTTTTTTGCATCTAAAGCACTTGTCCTTAGTTTGTTTCATCAGAGATCATTTGAGGGTCTAACTGGCAGGAAATTTGGATGTCCTTTCTGCAGATGTTGTGAATGAACCTGAAGAAGATCTCGTGTGTTTTTTTTCACATGTGCTCCAGAAAACCAGAGCTTGCCCGTGTGTGTGTCTTTATCAGGCGTGGAAACGAGCGAAGAAAAAAGAAAGATTTAATGGAGGACACCATCATCTAATAATTGGTTTTAATTATGACTTTTATGCACATTTTTGGACACGTCTTGATGAAAGTGTGTAAAAAGACAAAACATTCCAGCTGTTATGCAGCTGTGTTTAAAAATAAAAGACACGGCCCAACTGTGGATTATTGCAGAGTTTATGACGGACAAAATGTTTTCCCATTTAAGTAGTTTAAACACATAAAACCAGGGGTGAAAGTACTTTTTATTTCTCGTTGGAAGTACGACAATTGTTTAATTCATTTTAGCTTCACACATCCAATACAACAAAGATCCTTACTCTTGTGGCATAGTGGTGGGAGTCATGTGCAGTTTCCCAGCATGCACTAGAGACTCTGTTGACGTGAGTTTTAGATGATTGTTCATAATGACCAATCTTCTGTCTGTTACTGGTGTTATATTCATGAAGGTTGTACTGTTTTGATGCAGGAGCTTATTGTGTTGCACCATAAGTGTAAGTGAATTTATGATCCTTTTAAATGTAGATAAAAGTAAGAGGTCACGTAAAGCATTGATATTTCAGTTGTTAAGTTGACCAGGAGGAGAATCATGGTGATTATGAATGAGTTCATTTTCATGTCTAATGTGTGCAGGCAAGTGTCAAGTGAAAAGTAAATAAAAGAGAAGGTTGGACATTTTAGAGCTAATTTAGAATGACGACGCTGTTCATAGAGAGTTTTACATTTAAAACGGTATAACGTGAGCAGACTCGTTGAAAGTGCTGGTGGGACTGGTTTCTGAACGTAGCTTCTGCACTTTTATTAAAATATTTCCAGGGCCCCTGTGAAAACAAGTGCTTAAACCTAACAAACCTTCAACCAGAACCGCAAGTTAACAGTTCAAACTACTCTAACATCGGGCTGAAAAGGCATTTTTATTATGTCATACCTTGGCATTCCTATCCTCAGGTGTTTTTCTTACTCATGAGGGGAAAAAAAAGAAAAATTTGTGACTTGGACATGAATAATGATACGATAATTAGTTAAAACCATAAATTTCCACAAGACTGTGTCAGCTTTGATTTAATGTTGATGCCCGCGAGCTGGGCCAGGAAATATTATACAGTAGTCAGCAAATAATATAAACCAGCAAATAAATAAATAAAACATCTCCATACACGCTGACATACTGTGGGTTTTCTGGATAAGTATCTGCTCTGCTCACATGTGCTCTTGTTCAAATTTTATTCAAACATTACGTCAACTTTATATACTGCTGGATGAACACAGAGAAAAGTAGAAGCTGGGCCTCACCACGAGTCAGCTGCACAGCAAAGCACCACCTGTACGTACGCAGGTAAAATCAGCCGAATTTGATGAGAGGTCCATCGCTTTCTGCATCCAAGAGAGCGGGTGAGTGTCCGTGAACGTCTGCTGGGAAGTTCTGGCCCGGGACGTGATCCTG
Source organism: Zenarchopterus dispar (assembly GCA_028564865.1). NCBI lineage: Eukaryota > Metazoa > Chordata > Actinopteri > Beloniformes > Zenarchopteridae > Zenarchopterus > Zenarchopterus dispar. Next base: position 13,003 of record JAOWBL010054744.1, on the reverse strand, counting down.
TCGTTGCTCGGGCTCATTATTTAATGCTGACAAGGATCTTTCGCCAACATGACGGCAAAACGGTTTTATTGCGGTGAATCAACATGAATCCTTTTCACATGAAGAAGTCAGTTCATTCAAGTGGATTTTGCTTTCACCCAGACTGAAATAAGCCTTTTGGCTCTTTGGAAGAGAATAAATCATTTCTTTACAGTAATAACAAATGAGCATCATACAATATTCTAAAAGGGGAGGGAAAAAAAGAAACACTTAGTCTGAGCACTTAATGGATGTTTGTCTTGCAAAACCTTTCATCTGACACTGACAAATGAGGCACCCTCCTACCTGGAGTAACAGCTCATGCATTACTTCAGTGTTAATGGCAGGACTGAATGAGGTCAGAGATTTGCTTTTTTTGTTGTTTTCTTTTTGTTTTTTCATATGCTACCACTGCTAACCTCCCTTCAGCCTTTTTCTCCTTAAGTAATTATAATTATTAATAATGCAAAAATAGCTAAAGAGCAAAATCAAGCCTTTTGTTCTCAACTTTCAGTTTGTATAAAGCCGATATCTGCATGGTTCTGATAAATTTAGAGTATTTGTTGGTATTTCTGTATGTAACCGTAGTCAGAGCGTTTATAGATTCAAAACATAAAGAAAGGCTGTCAGCCGCTTTGATGAATGCTCAAAGAAGGTTTTCCATTTATTATTGGACAGTTGACATTTGTGTTTTCAGCAGAACATCAATCAATAACAATAATACTTGAGCTCTCACGTCATTTATCATCACCGGTAATCAATCTATGTTTCCATGTGTTAGTCATTTTAATATTTAAGGCTGATATTTGCTGCTGATGCAGAGGGGAGTAAGTCAGGCGGGAGCTGAAGTGAATGGATGATCTGGGGGCGACACTTCTCCTCTGTGAGGGAATTAACCTCTGCTGCCTTGTGAACTTGCGGTATCCTCTTCCCCGCTGAGCGCTGACAGCTCAGAAGCTAAGTATTGTGTAATTGCAGACAACGCTTCGGCATGTCGTGCAGTAATATGCCAAGTGACTATTAATCACTCGTGTTGACAAATAACGAGATAAAGGTAAGGCGTGGGGAGGGAGAGGCATGCAACTGGCTGACGTGCAGCAGGAACCGCCTGCAGCCTAATATCTGATAAGATCAGGTTTTTTTAGAACCAGGTTTTTGCAAATTCATACTCTTCTGTTATGAAAAAGTAGAGCGTCATGGGAAAGTATCAGGACTGATTTGAACAGATTTATTTAGGTTTACAGCTGAGGTGACTCACAGGTCCAGGGGTTGGATTGGCTTGGCTTGGGCCTGATCCTCTCCACTGAGAGCAGACACAGACTGTAGGAAAGTCGGGTGCCAGTGAGTCTGTGGCTGCGTGAAAAGGTAAGGCAGGTAACTACAAAGGGTTAAATTTAGTTCACATTCTGGAGAATCTAAACCGTTCATGAGAAGAGCGGAGGAGGACTAGACAAAACCACTCACCGTGAAATAAACATGACCTTTCAGGCAACTTGAGGTCGTGTTGCTATCAAAATAAACTCTAAAAATTTTCTTTTTGTTTCTTTGATAAATTCAACCAAAAAAGATAAATAAATCAATTAAACAGTAGGAAATACTAACAACCCCTGTTTACTGTTTTCCACAGGACTTAAGACAGTAAGTTGCATCCAGGTGCTGCTGATTATCAATCCCGGATCAGCTGATCATCAGCAGATGTTTTAGCAGTTTGCTGGTGTGAGGCATTCAGCCATGTGTTAACACTATGCCAAAAGGGAAAGACATAAGCAACAGTTTTAGTCATCGCTCACATGGAGGCATCAGAAGCATCCCGAGGGTCACCAACCACTGACTATGGCACCAAATGTTTTCAATTTCTCTCCTTTCAGGGCAAGCACCAGCCAATGAAACTATCTGGCTAGTGCTGGCTAATGAAATCATACGTAGTGGCAGGATTGTTTCAAAGGACGTGGGTTGTTTGTGTCGCAAGTAGGAGGAAATTTGATTGGTTGTTTGTCACATGGCGAAGGTGTGGGGGCTGTTGTTACAGTAAATGACAAAAGGGCGACGGAGTAAGAAACCAAACATGAGATAAACTATAACTACTGGAAGGAGAGCCACAAAACCAGTAAGTGCAAGGTGGTACAGCAGCTTATTTATTTTTTGTTTTTGATTTATACATAAGAAAAGTTATCACATTACAGCAATACATGCAGGTTTGCACATGCAGTGATGAGGAAAGCACCAGTTACACAATTAAAAAAGTGCACAAATTTCAGTTCTTGCTTTAAAAAGACAGGTCTAAACAAGCTTTAGCTGAAAAAAAAAAGAAATCAGGATGTCACCATTGACTTGTAGTGATTTTAGAGTTACCACGTTTCCACCAATACAAACCGTATTTTTGTGAAAGAAGTGTGTTAACAGCTTTTCATCTAGCTCAGACGTCAAGTGTAGAAAAGGGGAAGGATGTCACATCTGCGTGACATTAAAAAGCAACAGTAAAAAGTTAGAATGTCGTTTGGATTTGTTCACGAAGCGTTTGCTCTTTTGTGGCCAAAGCCGACCGATAACAAAGACAACGCGTCAACAGTGTGATTTTTACAGTGTGATTCTACAGTTTTGTGCTGTCAAAAGTTTTCAGGATATTTACTGTATTCAGAGTTGATATTTCATGTATTTCAAAATACAAATCTCCTTTTCTTTTTAAAGTTTGTCATTGCTCTGTTCAGGCTTCAGACATTTAATGGGAGCGTTACAAAAATACAATCCATCAAACAAATATAATCATGTTGAGATTTATTTGCCTTTGTTTAGTAAGAGCTTAACTTTATGTTTAAGGATTCAGGGGGAGGGGGGGTCTGCTTGAAAGATTGAAAACTGAGGCCCCAGCCAAACTGCTTTTGTTTTTGTTGCACAGGTCTGTCATCCAGAAAGCCCTCTTCCTCCATCCTGTCCATGCTCCATCACTGAGTGATTAAGGCTTTGGGATGATAGATGGGAGCAGAAATATGTGCTTCTTCTCAGGGCTGGCATGTCACGGACACACTCCCCGGTGGCCATCAATCCGGTACCACGACCGCTCCAAACCTGAGCACAATAACGTGACAGCACTTCACGCTAAAGGAGTAAAAGCAAGCGTGAGAGGAAGAGCGAGCAAAGGGAGAGGGAATCTGAAGGAGAGAAGGAAAACAAGCTGTTCAGGCTGACATCAAATGTACCTCAGAGGGTCGTCAAGAGGAAGCGGTGAGCGCGCTCAGTCCCGGTAGGAGCGCCTACAGACGGGAAGAGAGCGCCAGGCGGGGAGAATGTCTGCAAGAGGAGGATGAGCTAATGCACGAGGGAGGAAGGGAGAATCACCTCTTCCCTCCTCTTGATTCGACTTGATTTATGTGACAACTTTAAAAACAACATTAGGCACAAATAAAATCACAGCGGATCATTTTGGTAGTAAATCAAAGACTTATTACAGTGATCCACATCATGTCAAGAAGGGGAAGAACCATTTTGCGGAGCACATTTACGAGTAATGATGTAAGGCTTTATGGAGATGGAGATCGAGTAAATTAATTCTCTGAACATGGAGCAGCATCGCTCCTCGACTCTCCGTACCAGTTCAAATGTTGAGTGAGATGTTCATGGAATCCAAAAGCTTCCAGAAGACAATCTATTCTAATGTCTACTTCAGGTTATTCATTATGTATGTTTATGTGTTCCGAAGGCCAATTTTCTTAAATGAAATATGTCGACGTAGCCATTTTGTCATGTCTGTAATCCACTCAGACCTCCTGGATCATCATGTGAAGGTCTAAGTCAGTGTCTGTCACCACTCTGTCTACATCCAGAACCAATCGAAAAGCCCGTATTCTCCATCGACCTTTGTTTCTCAGTTTGCTTGCTTCAGCTTTCTTGTATTACTGTTGTGTGGTTAATACACACGGATGTATGTTTTATTAATTATTCATTTGGTCTTTAATGCTGCTTCTTTTCCAGTTTTTAACATTATTCTATATTCATCTGTTTTATCTGTACTTGTGAATTGTGTCTTTTATTGTGAAATGAATTGAGTTTATACGCATGCTGATAAAATTGTTGTTGCTGCTTTGATTTTTTTCTGCAGAGGCAGAAAACAAAGCATCTATTAGCCTCCAGATTGTGGTTTTCCAGACTTTAAACAGTTGAAAAATGACAAGAGATACCCTACTTTTAATCTTTTATATCCATAATAACTGACTTGTACTCCACTGACAAAGTAATCAGTAGACATGTTTTAGTGCTCAAAACTGAGCTTGCTGACTGGACCCCAAGTTATGAACAACTTGTGTGTGTTGTGCTTTTTTGTTAACTGCTCCATGTCTTTACAGCAGTCTTTACTTCACTTAACTTTTATTAGCTGCATGTGGATCTTTTCATATGTGAACATATTATGTTGTTTCCCTGATCACATCACACAGAACTGCTTCTAGGTATGGAGACATACAGAAGTTATGTCCCCTGAAATGATCCTACTGATAGTCTACTTTCTAATTCTGCATGATTAGTAAGTAGTTTGTCTGGAAACTCGTCGCTTATTATTCAGAAGCATCTTGCCACAGTTGCTGTTGTACAAGCCCATCAAGGTCAGATTAGAGGTCCAAAATATACAGCTATTTAAGCTTAATCAATACACCAAATCCACAAATGATACTTTCTGATGCGGATTTGAGTTCACCAGGGAGTCCCGCCGAACAGCTCTGTTTCTGATTGGGCCGGAGAAGAGACAAAGACAGGCGTGTAGGGATGTTGAGGGTGGTGTTGGCGGTGGAGGACGCCAAACCGAATGTTCAAGAAGGAACAGTCAAAACAAGAAAAAATGCAACACGAGCTAGAAAACCATGTGTTGTTTATTTTCTGAAGTCTAGCTCGATGTCAAACTAGTTTTAAAAAGTTTTTTGTCAGGATAAAAGATTAAAAAATAATATAATATGGGACCTTTAAATATATTAGCTAAGTTGCTAGAGATGCTATGACAGTTAGTTCTGCATCATTTAAAATCAGCAATTCTCCTTCTAACTCACTAATTTAAAAAATTCCATTTAAATTCAAAGTTCAAAATAACAATATGACATCATCTGCACATGAGTGATCTTACTATTAATAATACTATAAATAAATCCCAAATAAATGCCATGCAAGAAAATCTGAAACATGTCAGGTGAATGAAATAGTAGTTTAATAAAAACTTTTGTAATCCTACAAGTGTCTTTATTGTTGTTCAGGTGACTGTCTGAGATGAACATTGTGTATTTATTTACACACAGTGTAAAAACATGAATTTCAATCACACATGTGGAGATACGATGTAACACCAAGTTTACTTACCCGGATGCATGTTTACACCAGCACTTTAGTCCTTTAGTCTATACTGTTTTTTTCTCTCTTTTTAAGTGTTGCAACAACAAATAAAATGGACTCAAGTAACTGATTCATCTTAATTCATATGCATTAAGTTTTAATAACATGTTCTGCAGTTTTTTTACTTTAGAATTTTTGGATATTTCAAACCAGCCATTCTATTTTTTAAATACAGTTTTATCAAAAAAAAAAACAAAAAACAAAAAAAAACCTCTTTCACCAGGGCATTATTCTTTCCTGAGTTACATAATCTGTCCCCATCAACATCAAGTTCGCTGTCATTTTATCAATGTTGCATCACATTACTGCAGTTTAAGAGTCGATGGATTTGATTTGAAGCATCTGCACTGCATTACCTCATACTGATAATGGAAAAAAATATAATAAGAGCAGACCTAATGTTAACTGTGATAAATTGAAGAGCTAAAACAAGCTATTAGTATCAGAAAAGATGTTTGTACCAGATAAAATATAATGGAAGACACGGGGTCAGATTTTTAAAACACCATAGTCCCAGAATTGTGACTTGTTACACAGAATTTACGGCAAATTGGCTCCAAAAAGAAGTTCTTTCCTTTTATATTGCACATAATATAAATAATAATATAATGTCAGCTCTAGAGCCTTGTAAAGCCACATTTTTAATGATTTTGTCAATAAATGGTGATGCAAACATTACATAGAAGAGACAAGAAATCTGAAAATATATCCTCGGTTCTCATTTACTGAGTCTACGTGAATAAACTGGTCTATACAGAGTTAATACTTTTTTCCCCCCAAGAGCTGCTATTCAAATGTCTTCTCCCTTGAATGTCTTTTTTTTTTTATTCCATCAGTATGCTTCAGTTTTATGGGTTTTATGTGAATGAAGAATTAGTTGATATTTGTTTGTACTGACTCCTCTGAATGAAAGTCCAGTCCAGAGGACCAGAATGACCTTACTTTACTAATCTTAATCTCTTACCTTAAATGTTAAACACACACAATTATAAACAGTTTGGAGGTCTGATGGGAGCAAAACTAACACTGAAGTAAACTAAAAACAAAGATAGCCGGAAATGGTTATCTTATTTCCATTTCAAACATACTGAATTAAACAGTTTTTATAACATTACTTCGCTTAGTCCTTATAAAAAAGCTGGACTATTTTGTTTGAGATCTGCCATTTCCATAAAGATATACTACCATGATGTGTTTAAAACACACGTAAGAAAAATGTGGTAAACACATTTTCTCTGAATTCTGAACTAAACCACAACATCTCTTATTTCCCAAATTTATCACTCTGGCAGTGGGCGTATTGATTTATTGACTCACTTTCAAGTATTTTTCTAACTTAATTTCTTTGCAACAACACACAACAAAGGCGAGACCCGTGACGGCTTGACTGACAGCAACGGCAGCAAAGCCCTCATGGCGTCCATCATGGACACACCTGTCAGACCCCCTCACACTGAAGACACTGTATTTAATTTAATTGTCATCTTTAGGTTGAAGCAATACCATTCAGAATGGCAGCACATTGACGAGGATCACCTCCAACGGCAATAACAAACAAATCCAGGCCCACATAAGTTACGTTTCTAACGCATATCAAATTGAAGGTCTTCACTCAAACTGTCATTCGCTAAAAAAATGGACATTAACATGATGAATGGTCAGTAGGTGAAGTAATAATTCACAGCTCTAGAAATGGGTGGTAATTAAAACAAGAAAGAGCTTCTTTTTTTTGAGGATCAAACAGTTCAGGATTGATGGATTTAACACCTCTGCTGCGATGGCGGATTATTGAGTTTGATGGCAGTGACAACAGCCGGTATCGAAGTGTTAGTGGAGCTGGATGGGCTCCAGTAATTGATGGTCGGATGTGTTTTCCCAGCGATAATGTGTCTTTGCTGTCATGGGGTTGCTGCTTTCCTTCCTTTCGCTCCGTCAGAGTCCGTTCTGTCAAAACAGCGCATGTGTCTCCCCAATAAAGATGGATGACTCTGGATACTGAGGGATTCAGAGGAGTGGGAGACGGAGGGAGGGGGAAGGGGGGAAGGATGGAGAAACAATGGATTAAAAAAAGGGTGAGAGTTAGAGTGAAGCCGGGGTTAGGTTAAGAGTGAAAGACAGATGAGCATGCAGTGGCTTTTACTTGCTTATGCACAAATCACCAAAAAAAGGTTTAAATTGATTTTAGATTCTTGTTTTTAACCATTTAGAAGATTAGAAATCGAGATTTTAATCCAACGCTGTACTTGAGGATTTCTGTTTGACTTCGGGGATCAGCATCTAGTTGCAGACAGGCCTGATACTCCAAAGAAAATATCACAATGACAAATCCTGACAGCTGGCTAGGTGGAGCTTTTCGGTGAATTTGAATATGCTGTGAGCAACCGATGAAAAGAGAAACTTCTCCAAAAAAGGAGAAAAGAAAATATCTGGAACCAGGCTCCTGCTCAGTGGATAGCCGAGATTCCTCTTCCTCTTCTTGAGAATCGTTCTCTGCTGTAGAAATGTACAGCTGAGGCTGTGGTCACAAAGGTTTTACGGACGATGGGTTCGCGTGAATCTCCCAGTTCCTAAGAAATCTGAAGCTCATAGACATGGTTGAAGGGAGGGATAGTTTCCTACAGTTTCCTTCCTTTGTAGTTCAGTTTAGAGTATGTAAATAAAACTTGGAAGGACATAATTTTGTAAAAAATTTGCTACACCTGCCATTTAATTCAGAAGAGCAGCTTGAGGCGTTCTTGAGAAAATAAGGTTTTGGTTTTTTTTTAAATTTTAATTTATTTATTTTTTGGCTGTACACTGGCCACAGAGGTCCTATGTTCTTTGCAAGGGGGCTTTGGAACCTACCTATGGTATACTTACAGGCATCTTATGAAAATTGTTGTCATAAGGTGCAACTCACGGCAATCTCAAGTTGTTGATTAGAAGATCCTATGGCTTTCTGCACATTTTGTCAAGGTATATAAGTGGCTGCCGTTTGATACATTCAAAAAATCTGTGTCTTGATTATCACATACTCTTAGTACAAAGACGGTTTTTAATGGTACATTTATAGAAAATTTTGGACATGACCATCAACCTGGCCATGAGCCTATGAACAGGCTACAAATGCTGAATTCTTATCAGGCTGTCTTAAGGAGGCTGTAGGAAATGGCTCAACAATTTTTCGTAGGGTATTTGCAGCCATTTGTACGGGTCATTGTGACCGTAAGAATGGCTGCTAACCTTAAAGTACTCCAAAGTACGCAGATGCTACTGCAGAGTGTAGCAAAGGGTGGCAAAGTTGCAGATGACCACAGGTCCATCTCATCCACTAGAGATGGCAGCAATCATATTTGCTTGTTAATCCCCATTAAAATGTCAATCAATTAAATTTTTTAATCGCAATTAATTATGAGATTTTCATAGTCAATTTACAAGTAATTCCACAAATAATTTTTTACATTTCCTGTTAACCTTAAAACATTTCTCAAACTGCAAAAGTACAGGTATAACAGTTATCTTTGCTTAAAACAAATAGTTGTGGTATTATTAGATGTCAAAAACATGTCCTGAAAGTCTAGAGAA
>JAOWBL010054733.1:0-23362 GCA_028564865.1 Zenarchopterus dispar | reverse complement strand
ATGAGTGTGTGTGTGCCCGTGTGTGTGTTTGTGAATGTGTCCTGCTATGTAAAAGTGTTAGACATCACTTGTCTTGTCTTATCAAAGTTTTAATGATCTTCAAGACCTAAATACTTTACTTTTTCAGATTCTAGCAACTAAAAATACATTTTTAAATATTGTGCTCTGGACTGGTCGATTTGTTAGTCAACTATTGGTTATTTTTAACAACTGGTACCGCTCATATAAAAGGCTTGTCGACCTTTAGGGAATATTTACACAAAATAAAACTGCAGGATAAAATGCCTGGAAGCCAAATTCAGTGTTTTGTGAGCTCCATCAGAACCAAACAGACTGAACTCCTCTAAAGGACATGAAAGTAAGTGCGTGTGTGTGTGTACGTGTGTGTGGGTTTATGTGTGTTTACGTGGGTGTGAATGCAGAATGCGAGTGTGTTCTTTACAATGATTTATTGCCTACTTTGCAACTCTCTACACATCAGAGCAAATGACAGGGAAACGTCTCCGTCTATTGTCATGTCCTGATGTTTTCATCATCGCAACTTTACGCATCCAAATGGTCGTCAAATAGCACCATAAACCCAAACACACACCGCTGTCAGCGGCGGATCCAACACACCTTTAACTGGGAGACAAAGGAAATACTGGCCAAAGTAACCAAACCAAATCTTTTGTTATTATAGTTATTTTTAAGATTTTTTTTTTTCTAAATGCGCTTTCGGTACTCTTGAAGTAATCTGGCGTTCACTTCACCTCCTGGACACGGACACGGACTCGGGGCGTGGGGGGCCTCCGGGGATGTGGAGGGCAGGAGAACGAGTCAGCGCGGAGCTCAGGCCCGCGGACGGCGGACCAAACCCCCTCTCCGTGGAGAGCATGTACGCGGGAACGCGCGGGCCTGTAACAATAGACACCTGTTTCACTATTCTAACGTCTCCACTGTGTCCGTTTCACTCGGGGAGGTGGTAATTTGTGGCTGCAATGGAGCCGAGCTACTGAGGGGAGTTGGGAGTTTGGCCGTGACCAAGCGGCCACAAAGCCATCAGAGCCCCCCCATCGGGCTTAGAGCAAGGAGAAAAACACCTCTTTTGGCCTCTAAAAGAATCTAACCGAATCTTTTGAACCAGTGGAATCTGATGGATGTGGAACGAGGGAAGTGAAAACGAGCATGTGGGTCCCATGCGGCGGGGGTTGGGGGGGGGGACTCTGGTCACCTCAATTTTTTACTCGAAACAGCTCCACAGTTGAAAACAAGCCCGGTTTTGGTCATGCATCAGCCAGCAACTTCAGAGCGTTCACGCGCAGGCTTCTGCTCTGACAGGCCACACTGCGCTCTCTTTAAAGTTTTATCTCAACGAACACATTTGCAGCACATAATAACTCTGAAATCCGGCTCATTGTTCTCTGAAATATCTCAACACACAAACAACAAGAGAACAGCAGAGGCCTAACCAGTGGAGCTACAGCAACTCCACAAAGTTCCACCTCACAGGCAGGGCATGCTACCCTGCAGTTTCTCTCATCAATAATATCTTAAACATGAAGGAATCAAATGCGCCGAGAATAAAAAAGACATTCTAATCAGCTCCGAGCAGCTTTAAATCGTTTTGAACTCGATACAGTCAAAAATAAAAATGCGTCAAACCCCGAGATGCAAAGACTTGCAGAAAAAATAATCTGACTCTCAGAACACGATGCATAGATAAGCAAATGCACACAAATATGGCCATAACGCGCAAAACAAGTGCATGAATGCGGATTCGGCCGCGTACGGCCGTAAATATCCGCTCTCCAACGGCGGCGAGACACAGAGCAGCAGCTGAATTTATCCCGGCATGGATAACCTTCACACTTCACTGTTTCAGAAGAAACAAATTCTATATAAGTAGTGCAGCGATTTTGGTTTTTTTTAAAAAAGTTGAGCTGTCAAATTTTAGAGAATCCCTGAGCTTTTCTGGAAGGCACCGAGATGATTAAACAATCTGTGTTCATTTGGACAAAATCCTATTCAAATTCAAATGTTCAAATTTGGGCGCTCTTTGTCCTCTCAATGTGGATTCAGTTGTATATTTCAGTTACTTTTTATTGACATCTAAGCTGCAAAGAGGTAAATCATCGGATGGCTGATTTTTCAGCGGATCCTGGCTTGATTTGTGCACCCGCGCCAGAGCGCTCCGGGCGCGTCAGGGGCCAGTGATCCGCGCGGCGGGCGTTTCACTTACCTGCTGTTCGTCGTGTTCCAGTAGATGGACTCCAAGATGAGCGCCCGACACAAGTCCACTTTGAAGGCAATAAACAAAACTCCGAAATAATATCTCCACATCGAGTCCCCCATGATGAGCCTGAGCGCCTCCCGGACGGGTGCAAAATCCGTCTCAAATACGTATGTCCACACGCACAAAGGAATCAGAAGAGCTCCGAGAGGGCTCACCAAAATCTCTTCACTTTATATCCCGATCCAGTGAGGGTGCATACGGACCACAATCCCCAACCGCACCGATCAGAGCATCTCCAGATGAGAGACCTGCTCCAAAAACCGAAGACGCGCGGCGGCAGTTCATTCAGCGCACAATGCGTTAATATTCCCCCCTGATCAGAGACTTCAAGCCACTCAGATACATCCCTCAGAGAGAGAAAAGTGTTGTTGGTGATGGACCGAACTGCAGATGCAAATATAAATCCCTCTGCGTTACAGTCAAACAGCCAAGAAAAATCCAGAGCATCAGCAGCAGAGAACGGTAGTGAGATATTCCCCTTCAGTCAGTGCTAGTGGTGCTGGAGGAGGCGGAGAGCAACAAACTGTGGGTGACAGCGGCGAAAAAATGAAACAATGAGGTCGGATGGTCAAAATGAAGAAAATGATCAAATGTGTGAATGAAAGAAACCAAAGCAGCTGGGATGGAAGTTCTCATAATAGAGCTTTCCTCCAAAAACCAACAGAAAAATGAGCTGAAGCGCTGCGGCTCGATCCTGCAGCTCCGCGGGACTGACGCTGGGACGATGCTGGCCCGACGGCCGCTCCAAAATCTGGATAGAAAGTAACCACCAGCGACGGAGACTCACAATATTTGCTGGAGCTGCTTCGGTCCAGGCCCCGCCCCTCGCGTCCACTGATTGGTCGCTCAGCGGGAAGTCAATCGTGGCGCTGCTGTCAGTCAGCGAGGGCAACTGGTTCAGCGGGGTGACCAATGGAGGAGAAATTTCTGCTGAATTCTTCTTATGCCTACGGGAGGTTGGATGACTCAGACTATAAATCACTTTAACAAACATTTATTTCATTGCTGACATAAAACATATCAAATATGACACAATGATGAGCCTCTATGAGCAACCCAAAACAGAAATAACTACTGCTGTCTAATCTTATGATGAACACACCAGACTTAAAAAAAAAAATTGAACATATTTTGACCTCTAATTAAAAGAATTTTGTGAAAGTCCAATATTCAAAACATAGAGAAGTTATTTGCTCCCACCGGGACTGCGTGGAGCGAAAGCGACGCGCTCCAGGGTTTTTAAAAGAGCAAGAGCGCCCACTAGTGGATACAAGACACACGAGAAACGGCGGAGGAGAGCACCGATTTAACTCACATTTAAACAGACAATTGACCTCAAATGTCCAAATACCTCCATAAAATTTAACAACAAATCAATGATGGTATGTATTTAAAATTCAGTAGTTTCTAATTCAGGAACTCCTGAAAATTCAAAGTCGCCATCTTGAAGGTTCAAAAGTGATTGCTTTTTCTACAAACTAGTCAACAAAATAATGTCTCCATAGCTGGTGATTAAACTAAACTATTAAATTATTTTACTAAGTTTATTAGATTGTGTATTGAGCAGCACAATTAACTTTGAGAGCTTTGTTTTAACACATGTCCTTAATTGAAAAGACACATATTCACACTTCCTAAAAAACACTAGCTCTTAGTGAGGAGCCTCTAATTTAATGAGTGCTCACACACTCTCTCTCTCTCTTTCTCTCTCTCTCTCACACACACACACACACACACACACACTATAAAGTCAGCTTCAGGTTGGGGATTTGATAGATGGTGGCTGGACATAATTGTCTTTGTAGAATTTTTTTCAACAGCTCCAAATCTCGGCTGAATAATATCGATAATACAGTTCAATAAGACATAATTACTTTTATTACATTGGAGACATACCTAATGTTATCATGTTTGAGGATTTTTTTTCTGATTTACATTTGGATAATCATACAAAATCTGTACTTTTTAAAAATAAAATCCAAACCTAGGATGAATTGTGCTGACACAAAGCACTAATTCAAGAAGTCATTTTGTATTATATTTGAAAAGTAAATTTCATTTTTATTCACTTTAATATATATATAGCAGTGATTTCAAAAATAAACTGATGTTTGGATTCACAAGGTCGCATACTGGAAGCTCTTGAAAAGGCTACATAAAAATGATTAAATTCAAAGAAATGCAAATAAAAATATGAACATAAAATAAAATAAGCTTTGAAAATCCAATAAAAAAGTGGTGTATTTGTGTATTTGAACTGCTATTCAGCTTCAGATTTGAGTCACATAATTTTAAGGAGTTTGAAAAAATGACATGATTTTTTTTTTAATGTATGAGAACATTAATACCCTGCATAATTTAAGGTGGAAAAAAGCGCTCAAATGAAATACAGCGTGCCATTTTTTTCTTGTAATATAATTTTTCTCAGGGTTCGAGTGAATAGGTCACATGGTTTGAATTCCATTGAAAAAAAATAGATTGCTCTATGAATGTGCGGATAAACGAGAAGTAGCGTGTAACTGTCATGAAAGTGGGTTTGATTTACTTAACTCTTGCAGTGATACAATTCGGTTTAGGTTTGGAGTCACAAGGTCACGTGGCTCGGACATAATTTGCAAAGACTTTGATCCCGAGCGAACGTGTGTCGATCATCTAACCTGAGGTGGATTTCCTCGCTGTCTCGCACCAGAACTCCTCTCCAGCTGGAGATCACGTTTGTCTGACTGAAATGCGTGAACTTCTCACACGTCTCCACGACTTAATTTGATCAGGGTTGGGGGTTTTTTCTCCTCCCTCTACGGCTGCGGGTCTAACCTCAGATTCCACAGTTCCCACCTGAAATCAACAACTGGGGACCACGGCGGCGGCTTTCCACGCAGACTGGCTGTTTATTGCAGTCATTAATTGAATTGAAAAGAGGATTAAAGGAAAGCGCGACCAATGTGATTAACAGGAGATTCAAGTGTGGCCAAAGGCTTGAAAACTGTCTGCAAAAACAATATTTCAGTCGTAAATGTAACATCTACTGTATATTATAATCCTTGGTTTGTAGTTTTAAACCTACGTTTCTGGAAATGTATATAATTTTATTACATTTTTGAAAAGTCTTGCCTAATCACGTAGGCACTTCCATAAAAACAACTTTTTTTATGGCCTCTTAAATCGAGTCTAGAGTTTTGTGTTACAGGGAAAGTTTTCTCAGTGAAACGTTCTGGTTCAGCGGCTCCTGAATTTGTCTTTCCAGCAGGAAAAGTCCTGGATCATTCTTCCTCCACATCAGCACAGAAAAACAGGCGCACACGCGCTTTTATTCATGGAAACTAGTTTGACTTTATCTAGTTTGTTTTGTCAAAGTTCAAAAAACAAAATAGCCAAGATTGAATCTAAAAATGATTGAAAATGCATTTTCTCCTAAGTATATTTTGGTATCAGTTATATAAGTCATAATCTTCTTATAATTTTAACTTTCCTAAATCTAATTTAGAAAATAGTTATTTATTTAAAGGATTTTAATTTATTTTTAAAGAGATAAAATTAAGGTTTGAAGATGCTTTAGAAGCAGCAGGACACAAGTTCAGCCAGCTGCGGACGGACGGAACGGGACGGCGAGGCCCGCCTGCTGGAGGGGTCCACGGTTGCGGGCGGAGGGTGGAGGGCTCCACGGGTCCGCTCACTGCGTGTCCCGCGGCCGGAGGGGGAGGGGGACTTCCAGCTTCTTTGCAGGATCTGTAACGGGTGTGGGTGTTTATTCGTTTCCAAAATGAAACCAGTCGTCATCTGGCTCCCAAGTGCCAACGCAAACAAAGAAATACCAGGAAAATCTAATAAAGTCAAGTCTGACAAAACTCCCGAAGCCACAGATCAGAAAACTGCTGAAGAGATCATAAAAGATCTCGATTTAACACCATTTATCTCACAGCTGAACTCACTGCGTTTCCAGGCCAGATTTAAAGGTTTTATTATGTCACAACCTCCAAATGTTACAGTTTGAGCATTTAAAAATGAAACGATAAACTTTTATATTCAGCCTTTATGACAAATATGCCAACATCCTATTTAGAAAGAATTTTATAACCTAATGGTTGGAAGATTGCTGCTCCCTCTACAGATTAAAGCATAAGACATAAACGTGAATGGCGTTTAAAGTGCACTAATGAGATGAGCTTTGTTCACTTATAAATACACAGAGGATAATAGTTTTGGATAATACGCTAATTAAAGAGCCTTTTTGTTTCACGTTTAGGAGACCAAATACAAAACTGAGATATTTATTCCAAAAGACGTCCAGCTAGACATAAAGCCCACCTCCTTCATCTTTCATCTCTGACATGTTTGTAGGTGGGGCCCATCCAGTAAAAAAATGGGGCACCCATAGATCCACTCTAGTCTCATGTGACCAGCCCGCAGTGGTTCTGCTCAGATTGGACCATCTATTTCTGAAAATGAAAACATTTACTATCCACTTCTGTAGCTGCCAACATGGCTGCCACAACCAATCATACAACCACAGACTGCAGACGAAGAAAGTGTCTGATTTCCTCTTACTGCATGACGTCATGTTTCAGATGAAAGCAGCAGGCCTGGAGAAACCAGCTGGAACATGCTCACATCAATTTAGTTACAGTTAACCACTTTAATTTTGCTGACTGAGCTCATGGTAATCTAATATAATTACTTTATTCTCATTCTAATCAAATCAGTCCAAACGTCATTATTTCAACTGAAATGACATCTGAAACATGGCTGCCAGAGCTGAAACGAGGGCCACAATGCTCCACTGGAACCTAGTGGGGTTAGAGTCGTAAGCTCCCCACCATCACAGCCTGAAATCCTGCTGGTGTCTGCAGACCTCCACCTGGAAGCTCCTGAAATGATCCTCCATGCTTCCCAGCTACTTCTACTGAACCACAGTGGAGCTCAGCTGGTGTGAGGACCAGAATCCCTAGTGGTCAGTCAATTGGTTGCACTTTCCTAAACCAAGCTTGATTTGATGTGAGAATAAAAAAGGACGAATAGCAAATCAACATTATTTTTTATGTAAAACTGATGGAATATTTGATGTTTTGGTCCAAAGTCTGGTTTAAGATATTTATAGTTGGATCCTCAACCTTGGAGCAACATTATGTCCTTGAATAACCACGTCTATGTACTTATTGTCCTTTATGCGAGATGTAGTCTCCATACAGCTTGGTGGGATTTGTGGGGTTTTTTGTTTTTCTTTGAAACTTAAGTATACATCTTAATAATTTTAGATTTCACATTGACATGATCAAACTAGGTGAATTACAAACATATTGAAATACATCTATTAAAGCCACCTGTTAAATACAGCTACAGAAACTTGTCGTTGAGGTGTTGACCCGTCAGCATTTCAGTGCACGCTCAGACACGTTTGTCTGTGAAATCGTTCGAGATCCTTCATCATCCTCGTCAACTCGGGAAAAGCTGCCAACTAATTATGTTCTCTTATTCCCAGGATTTTATTGAAGTGCTGGCCTCTCGCAGCTCAGGGGAACAAAGTGTGCAATAAACTGATTAAAAATCCTAAAACGGTGCCAGTAGCAACATTAAAGTAAGTCATCCATCAGGTCCGACTAGTTTAAGATGAGTTAAGTAACTGGTTTAAATTGATTCCATGGCAGATAAATCCTGGAAATGACACTTTGATATACCTTCAATCAACTTCCTGTTCAGTTGTTTCCATTTTAACTATGAAATGTGAGCGAAATGAAGAGCAGCACGTCACTGTTGGCATTTGATGGATTTATTGATCTGTTCAGTCCCTTGACAGTTGAAGGAAGTCACATGACAAATTCAAAATTCCACATAATAAAGTTATGATACCCACCGGAGGTCAGTCTGTCACTCACGCGCACACACACACACACACACAGACACACACACACACACAAACATGCACACACTCATGCGCACAGACCTCAAACCTCGTCTTACCTGAACTCGTGCATCCTCTATGAATCAAGACTCACCGAGAGCTTCGCCGAGTTAACTGACTAAAACACGACGGCGGGACAGAAGTCGCTTAAGTTTTTATCATTACTGTGGCTTTTTCTTTTGAAATCATGGATCGTAACACCGTCTTAACTCAGAGGAGGGACAGCGAGAGTCGGCACACCACAACCAGAGCGTCACTCGACCATCGGCCCTGATCACAGACCAGACACTTCCTGCTGGAGGCTTGTGTTTCACTCAGGCAGCCTGGGAGTTCACCTGCGCCGCAGACGCTTCGAATCTGACACCAGATTCGTGTTTCCTCCACGGACAACATGCTGGAAAGTTCTTAAAGAAAATATATCAATGCACATGGCAGATGGAGGTGAAGCAGCGAGTGGAGCGATAGGTGGAGAGTAGTGGAAGGTGGAAAAGACAAATCTAAAAGTTACTGTGCTTTCTACGGCTTCACTGATTTGTTACCACTACGACGGTCAGTTATTTCAAAAACCGTGGCGGGAACGACGCAGGCTGACTCCCAGACTGAGCTGGTGAACGTCACAAGCGCTCGAGTATAATGGGCCGCTGCTGTGTTGTGGTCTGCTGACTGAAGAAGCAGAGGAAATGGATTTTACACCAGAGTTAAGACTTCAGCTAGGAACATGTTACAGCAACTACATCAAAATTCTGAGGTCCCCAAAAACATAAAACCAAAGGAAACAAAAACAGGAAGAAACGAGTCGTGTGCGGTTGGGGAGACAAAGGTCGCAGGGAGCAGTCAGGTTCTTCATGGGCCGAGAGCTGCCTCCTCTTCAAGACGGGGGCGAGGGGCATTGCAGCGGCCTTCACACGGACGAGCAAGTCAACACACTGAGATGTCCCCCTTTCCCAAGTTTTCCTCCAGCACTTCCAAAACGAAGCGAGCGTTCCCGCAGAGGACGACAAGGAGCGGGGCTGAACCATGAGGAGGGGAGCAGGATGGAGGTGACAGCAGGGAGTGGTGCAGGGATGGAGACGTGGGGGGGCAGTCTCATTCGGTGGCTTTGAGGGAGAAGGACAGCTTGGGTCTGGACTTGCCCCGGCCCAGGATGATTTTCTGCTCCTCCTTCTGCTGCCTCTGACGGTCCTGCTCCAGTTTCATGCGCTCCTCGTGGATCTTTCTCTGCTCTTCCACGATACGCAACTGCTCCTCGGCCTGCCAGGAAAACCACAAACACCAGGGTCAGACGAGGACGCCCAACTCCTCCACAAAATGCTGGCATTATTTTTTTAAAACATTTTTTTCAAACTCAGCAGTGTCTGTTTTTCTTTTTCTGTGCATGCAGCTGCTCATTAGAAGCTCAGCTTGAACAAATAAAGCCTGAATCAAATGATCACTGCGCTGTAACCAGAACTTAAACTTGTGTCGCCATCAAGCAGGAAAAACACTCACTTAGGACTCTAACATCTGTGAAGTTATTTAGTCATGTTGTTATGTGGTAAACCCCCAGTCATTAGACCCTACCAAACAAGGACACTTAAAAAAAAAATCCTTGTCAAAAACACTGATCTTAGAAACTAAATGGCCCATCTGAATAAACATGGCAACAAAATAAAAGCAGCAGATGTGACGTTAGAGCTGCATGTATGTGGATATCAGCAGAGTGCAGTAAAAGAAGACGGAAGCAAAAATAAAAACGTTTTTTTCCATCTGACGTCTTCATGTTAAAAACCTAAAACACTATAAATCCGTCCTTAAACATTTGTTTGTGAATCCAAGATCGATTTTCTTGGTGTGTCGAGTTCTTAGTGGTGTTTGAAGACAAATGCTTAGGGTCATTTTGGTATGTTTAGTCAAACCTGAAACACATTAAATTATAAAAGTGGACATTTGTTCTACTAAACGTCATCAGATATATTATTTTCAAATCTGCATCAGCCTCTTCCGTACAAGCGCTATGATCTCTGTGGGTGTCTGTACAAGGCCGTATCTCTGCAAAGCCTGACAGGTGATTGACATTTTCAAGGAATCTTCAAAAGCAATAAAACTGGAAGTTCATCGAGTTCAAAGTCCACAAATCCACATTATTTTGGACATTATCTAATTATAATGAAGACTGCATGTTTCCAAGAGTCTGACTCGCTGTGCCTGCATTTGAACACTCCTACTAGTAAACTATTTTATCAGTCACAAAGATTTGGGATTAGCAGATTAAATAGAGTTCTTACACTGAGATAGAATTTATGATTTAAAAAAACCCACCAAAGTTCAGACCGAGTTTGTCTCAGTGGACTGATCTTTACACAGCTGACCTTGCATTTAAAATGTTTTACGAGGAATTTCAAGGTCACAGACAAACCTCCAGCAGAGAAAGTTATGAGGAGTCTTTTTTAGACTGGACCAGTCTCAATGATGGTCAGGTGGTCATCACAACCAATCAGAAGCTGTTGTTTCTGCAGCTCACAATAATGACAAAATCAAACCTGTTTATTATTACCGTGCAACCAAAGAGTTTGTGCCCTTTGATTCACAAAGGAATGTGACTGTATTTGTATAAATGACACTACATGATCTTGTGTTCAGTGTGAAGTTTAAATCAGTAGTGTTTACGTGTGAGGGGGCATCTTTTAAAAGTGGTTTGTAGGTTTTTGGAGTTGTCTGGAGTACAGCTGGTGTCTGGCTGGTTGGATGTTTTGTTTCATTTGGGTGGAGATGGTCTCTGAAGGGTTTTGGCTGAACTTTAACCCCGTTCATGCTGTGTGCTGCATGTGACTATCTGTGATCCTCTGTAAAAATGGAGGAAGATCCTCTGAGTTTCTGTAAAAGTATCTGTGAGGTTCACGACTTTGACAGGAGAGAAGCGAGCAGCGGGAGGCGGAGTTGGGTGCGTACCAGCTTGGCCTGAGCTTCGGCAATCTTGCGGTTATTCTCCTCCAGGATTTTTTCCAGCTCCTCCCGCTTCGATTTTTCTTCCTCCTAGAGGGGTGACATGATGTCATGTTAGCGCATGAACAGACGACGGCCACAACCTTCACATGCTCGCACTTTCATTGCCTCTCACATACACACACACACACACACACAGATGCACGTTTGCCACACACAAGCACGCGCACACACACACACACACACACACACACACACTCCCACACAAAAAGGTTTGTTTAGCCTCTCGCACATGAGCACACTGGCATTCTTCAGTCGCAGTCAGCCTCAATTGTTTTATAAATACTTAGAGGGGCAGAAAATATTTCAGAAACTGCAAGGAAATGAACCCGCTAAGACCCCCCCTCCCTCCTCCCTCCTCTACTGGCTTCCTTGAGAAATTACGGGCTAAACCACTCCTAGGGCACTCACTGCGTTATTGAGATAGACATTACAGAAGAGAAAACCCCACTCATCACACTCAGAGGACAGATATGCATGAGAGACAAAACAATCTAGAGGAAAATACAATTGCTGTTTTTATTTATTTTTCTTAAATGCAAGAGAGAAAGAGAATACATAAAAAAAGATGGAATAGTTTTGGCTCACCAATGCACGTATACCTACGCATTTTCCTTGCCTGTGTACCTACACAACTGGTGAAAGCATTCGGCATTAAACGGTTGAATATTTACTGTCTCGTCCGGACTGTGTGGCCCCTGCAGAGACAGAGAAGCGCTCCTGGGGAGGATGGGTGGATGGGTATCGGGGGCACTGTCATACTGCACCGTTCCTCTTTAATAACTCTGACCTCTGCATTGCTTAGTCTGTGCCTGTAGTGTGCGTTTGTCTTTTTTTTTTTCTTTTTCTTGTTTACAGCGGCTCAGGCCCCACCGAAACAACAGCAGGTGGAATGAGGGTGCAGAGTGTGTTTGAGGAGCATCCCCCCACCACCATGGTACACTTACAGTACAGGACACAAGTCACGGCTGAGCTGAAAGGCTGCAGGCCAGCTCAGGTGGGTCAAGAGCTAGTTAGGAAGGTGGTGAGTTGTGTTTCCAAAAGTCAAAAAAACAACACAGGTATATTTACAAAAGAACAATATGAAACGGAGCAGCAGCCCTACAGGAGAAGCAAGTTATCACAACAAAATATGGCACATTTGTCTGTCAAGGGAAACAAGCTGGTAAACTCTGAAATAATGAAAAATGTATATCATCAAATAAAAGGTTAGAGCACAGATAATTAACGCTGTCAAAACAGGAAACAGGAAAAGTTGTAGTCCGTGGGTTTGAATCCCGAAGTAGACGTCATCGTACGGAAGGTTCTCAAAACAAGGACTGTTAAAAGACGAGGTCAGGTGGTGAGACAAAACACCTAAACCACCTGTGAATCAAGCAAACGTCATTAACATCAGGGCTCGACCCATTATTACGGCTCAGGTAGCAACACTTATAATACTGGACTAAATGAGGCTTAATAAATCTGCTACAATTGTGCTCTGATGCAACTACGCCCACAAACAGCATTAAATCCCGCCCACTAGCACGATGAAATGCTGCCAGACTCCAGAGAGACACGTTTGTTGAGAGACACAACAGAGCCCTGGCCCGACGCTGAAAACACCCGCCTCATGTTTGTTTGCCTGGCTGCATCTGCGCATTTCCGCGGCGGCATCTGATCCCGTTTCCCACCGAAATTATGCAAATTCACCTTGGACTACAGTTATTTGTGACAAAATAAACATGCAGATGTAGCAACAAACCGAGACCCTTGAATTTATTTCATCTTAATAAAATATTATCCTATTTTATGGAGTTTAACATGTAGCCTGATATAATGTTATAAACCACCAAGGGTCAGAACGATAAGTTTTAGATTCTTACTGTGTCCTTTTCATCTCTATGAATTAGTGTTTAAAGAAATAATTTAACCAATAAAACAGCAGGTTATTACAGAATAGCTCCAGTACTGTTTGTGTTGTAAATTTATTATATTTAAGTGAAATTGACCCGAATACAAACTGAACTTATTTTAGCCGGAAACATGAGCCATGCAATAAAAGAACAAAAACTAGACAAACTCACTTCTGCTTTATCTGACCCTTCAAACAAATTAAAAAGAATTAGTCTTCATTTGAACAGGATAAATAAATTAGGGTTACTTAAAAAGTAAAAATCTGAACTGATATAACAAATAAACTATCGGGAGAATTGATCTGTCTCGTCTGTACAGCTGGTGTCAACGAAAGTTCTCATATTGATGCTCAGAATACTGGCAGCTCTACCAAACAAAAACCATGCTCATTCTGTTTGGTTTATTTAGAAAATAAAAGGAGAATTCTTTACCTAAACACAATGTTTAAGGAATTTTGACAAAGTTGTGTGAGAGTTTTGATGCATAACAATGTTCTTCTTCATAATTGGCACTAGTCGATCCCCAGTCAGCATTTCTGCACTGACAGTTGGACTGGGTCCGAGTGCATCAGAGATTCCCAAACTCTTCATCACTAATTGGAGCAGTCTGGTCTGTAAATGTTGTTGTGGATGGAGAACGAGGGAAGTGGGGGTGCCGAGTGGCAGCGACGGAGCAGTGACTGAATCGGTCCGACTACTTCAAGGACTCCCGCTCTGACTACATTTCTCACCCTATTAGTCCCGAGTCAATGACTGGTCCCTTTTACAAGTCGGGGTCACTCAGCTTTAGAGGTCACCCTAATTTACAATACATTATTACTGTCATGTAAACAAACGCTCCTTTTCTTAACGATGCCGCCGAGTTGAGCACATGGTTCGCAGCTGTCGCCTTTATTTCCTAAAAAGCAAGGAGAAAAAAAAAAACCTGGGAAGGTCCCTTTGAACGTGTCATAATTCCAGCCATGTCAGGATCGGACATCTAATGAGAGGCGAACATACAGAAAAAGCAGGAAATTTCAGCCTTCAAAACGACCTTTAGGTGTTTAGTAAAAGCTTAAAAATGTGATGAAATGATAGCTCTTTATTAACGACAGTAACAGAGATGTTTACAAGTATGAACTTACAAGGGAAATAAAAATGGCGTCCTTTCATATCTTTATAATCTTCTCATGGCAAAACTCTCACTGAGAAGGACGAACCCCCCCTGTACCCCACCCCATCAGTCAGGAGCTGATTTTCAGATCACTAAAAATCCTCCAAGTCCTGATGTGGGAAACTTCAGTTCCTAAACTTGAAGATTTTCTCTGGAAAACCTGGATAAATTCATATTTTGGCATCACGGTCTCAATTCTTCCATACTAGAGTACAAGAGTACCGTTTCGACTTTTTGTCTTATATAAATAGCAAGCAGACAGACGACAAAATGCCATCACTACAGGTAATACAGTATTTTGCCTCGCCTTCTTGCAGTGAAACTTATGCCATGGCGAAGAAAAGAGGAAAAAAAAGAATGTAAAAACAGCAAGAGACGACTCCCTCCACATGTCCGGTAAACAGAAGTACAACCACTGGATAAAAATGCACAATCACTACTCCTGGAGGATGATCCAGCAGATTAACAAACCACACGTCCAACTGTTTTAGTTAACAGCAGAATAATGAGTATATCAGAAAAAGATCAATAAGTAACTGCATTTGTTTCTTCTCCTGTTAACTAAAATAGTTTAGTGTCATAAAGCAGGTCAATTTGAAACAAGAACATCCTCCGGCAGCAGCGACTCCATGTTTTCTCCAGGTTTTGTACGAGCAGGTGACGGGTGAGGGACAAGGGGTCGTGGAGGGAAGGGGGGGCTGCGTTCCAAACGACCGAGCGTTACCTCTCTGGCCTTCTGCGCCGCCAGTTCGGCCTGCCGCTGCCTCTCCAGCTCCTCCAGCAGCTGCCGCTCCATAATGCGCTTGGCTTCCTCCACGCGCCGCAGCACCTCCCGCTCGATCTCATCCTTGCGCTTCTCCAGCTCCTCTTCCACCCTCTTAGCCACAAGCTCCTCCACTCGCCGCGCCGTCTCCTCCTCGATCAGCTTCTCTTCAATCTCCTGCTGCCGGCTGCAGAGAGGCAGACAGAAAAAAAAACAACAACACAGAAGTAAGGATCTGCAGGAAATAAGAACTAAGCTCCCATAAAAATTCATATGGTTTTATACCAGTTACACAAATCAGGGCTAATAATTACCGCAGGGGCCAGGAAACTGGGCAACTGGGGGGAATGGATGCACTTTCATGTTTGAGTTAATGAAGAATAAACAGAACCAAATTGTCACTTTGATATTTTTGGATTGTTCCAAGCAATCAGACATATTTTTCCTGAATTGTCAGACAATCAGAGGTGTGATGTTTATCGGGTTCAAACTCAGATCTCTAATGATCATTAATTCTTTGTAAATATATTTCCCCTGTGAACATGTTGCTCCAGCCGCCAAAACTTGACCAAAGGCCAGGCGAAATAAGCAACAGTAGAAAGAAGAATCAAACAACACTGCAAACAAAAAGATCAATTCAACTCTGTATGTATTTAAAAAAAAAAAAAAAAAAAAAAAAGGCTGTTTTATTCTTTTTTTTTAGTTCAACTAACATCACCACCATCTTGTCTGCCTGCCTCAACTACTGCACCAAACATGGAGAAATAAGCTGTCACTGATATCAAAGTACTGATCCAGCTCTATGGGAGTAAAAGACATAAACGCTCCTCATTTTATATCTACTGACAATCACGTCCAACATCCGGTAGACTGGTATGGACTTAAGAGGATGACACCTCGAAGACGATTTCAGGTAAGCTCTTGAATGAACATTTACCCTCATTACCATTTAATATTAGAGTTAGAATTGACTTAGTGCCAGAATGTTCCTTTAACTAAACACAATGTGATTGTCATATCTTTTTTATTTTATTTTATTTTTTATTGGGAAAACATTTCTAATTTGGGGCAAGTCTGGTGCTCAGGAAAGTTAAACACTTGAGCCACAAATGACTAAAATAGCTTAATGACAACTCCTGTAAATATATAAAGGACATGGGAAAAAAACATCGCAAATTAACCATTTCTGTCAGTTTTAAATATACATTTTATCATTTTCTGACTTCAGTCTTTAATAAGTCTTCTATAGTCTTCCACCCAGGACCAGAACGTTAAGGATCACTGGGTCCCTGTTATGTCCTGCGTAGGAGGGGGACTGGAGCACATGTGTCCTCAAGACGCAATAATCCAGTTCCTTCAGCAGGTTTTGATGAGAGCTATGAACTTGTACTGAATAGATGTACACGGAAATCTCATGGAGGATAGGGTGTGTGTAACTAGTTCTGTGAAACTTCACAGAGATGTTTCATTGATTTCATCTGTTCTTTAAAAAAAAAAAAAAAAAAGACTTGTGGCGCGAAGAGGGAGATAAAAACCAAATGTGAATCAACTACGACCCACTGAACATGTCACTCACATGAGAAGTCCTAAAGACTTTTGCCCAGTTTTTAACCCTTTATGACCTGCTGGAGCACCGGCGCTCCCATTCACATATCGATTTTCTAAACGCCTGAAGAATTTTAACCAACTAGCATGCAAAAATGTAAAAATATGCTGAGGCGAACTTCTTCTATGGTAGGTCATAAAAGATTAAAGAGCTCTCAGCTGGTGGTCTCTGTTACCAAATGCACAGTTCTGTGGTTTTCACTCTGATCAGTTGGGATACATTTTACTACCTCTTTGTCCAGATTTTAGAATAAAATGGAGCATTTAGATTTGTCTTACTTGACATGGTGTTTTAAATAAAAGGCCTAAACATCATTTGAACCTTCATACACTGTATGAATTCATTAATTAAAGTTGGTATGTTCTGCTTTTTCATGTTTTCTGTCTTATCAAACTGATGCAAATGCATGTTGTCTCATTCCTACACACAATGCATTCAGTTTTCTGGGTGCTGAGAACACTTCAAGTTTTTTTTTTCCTAACATTGGCTTACTATGACATCATAGAGGTTAGAGTTTCCTTATATGGTCATATGGAGTATGCACTCACAAGGCCGAGACCTTCAGCAGTCGTTTTAAAAGTGGAAGTTTATGAATGTGAATCGAGGCTCAAATATGTTTTCCATCTTGTTAGTACTTCTTATCAAGTATTTTGGTTTTTCTTCCCAAAGATGCCTCCAAAAGAAATGTGTTTTGATTGTGAGGGAAAGTTAGTTGACCATGGCAATGAACAAGGCCCAGTAGCCCACTGGATTTACAGGAAAACTAAAGCTTCAAGACTGTTCCAACACTATAAGCTTGCAAGTCTGGACCACAAGTAGAAAGTAAACTGTGCTGTGTTGGAAACTTCCATGTGTGAATATCAGCGCAAACATGATGAGTATGGTGACCGAAGCTGCCCAGGTTCATATTTTCTGCTCTGTCTCACTCTAGCAAGAATAAAAACATTTCAGTTCAATGCATCTCACACTTAAAAGAGATCAGTTTCATTGATTATTGTGCGCATGCAGGACAATCAGAGGATCAGCCATTGGTAATCAAGTCAAACATTAATTAGATGGCTTTTAAGATAGCAGAAGATGACACTTTTAAGATCCAAATTCTCAGGTCAAGTCTGATGCCATCTCAGAAAACACTGATTCTTAGCCTAATCATCTCTATGAAGAAACAGTTTATTAATGTAACACAATTTGTAGATCAGCCCTCAGTGGTTATCAATACTCGAAGCTTAGGTATCCAGATTGATAAAGCCTATAAGTACATCCCTTTACCTGTTTTTTTTTTTTTTTTAAAACTTTTGCTTTGCGTCTCACGTCTACTTAGAACATGCTGTTTGCAAAACCAGTGGTTATACATCAAATGACAGAAGATATTAGCTTTCTATCATGTGCCATACTGTGCCAAGACCTGCAATCAGCATTATACACAAAAACTAATTCCAACATCCAATCTGCATCATATTTAAAATGTCACCCTGATGTTCACGCTGCTGCTGGTTCCTCAGATCTGACCAGGTGCTGGAGCGAGTTCAGAGCTAGTTCCAGCTTCAGATCCTTCTAAAACCAAATATGCTTTTCCACCAGCCAACAAACGCCTACAGATCCCCAATATAATGCCAAAGAAAAAATCCAGCACCAGTTGTGTGTTGTTTCAGCGTCTTTCTACAACAGTGAGACAGTTTATGTTCTTCTCTGATCACAGAAGCTGTATTTTGTTTCCAGGAACCCATTTCTATAACTAGTTTTGGAGGACTACTTCCATTACCGCTTCAGGAACCAGGAACTGAAAGTTCTAAGTCCCAAATGAGTGATTGTACCTCAACAACCCTCGCTAACTGAGTATTATTCCTACCAATCTGTCTTTGTCATTTCTTGTATAAAATCTGTTAACTTTAATTTGCACCACAGAAGTGGATGTTGTAAACAAGAGTGAAACTCAGCCATTCATGACTGTGTAGGTCAGGGAGATGATATCTCTGACAAGCCTCGGTGGTGAAACGAGCTTGATGATGAATGAACACAGCTGGTTCTTCGCTCTGGGCCAGAACAGGACAAACGTTACTCCAGCTCAAATCCTCCTGTCTAAGAGCTGATGTTCTGGCTTTTGAAAAACAAACAGCTGAAACTCCCACTAGGACCTTGAGGGTCAAAAGGAAAAATAGCATAATTCACAAAATGACCAAGCTATTCCAACACTTTGATTATAAAACTTTTTTCTTATGTCCACTGGCTGGTGAGTCCAAATATAAGTCTGGCTCTAATACTATTTCATGGGGTGTGGAGAAGATTTCATCAAAGACTTGGCGCTTTAATCGGAGCAGAACCGGGCCAGGCCAGGACCACCACAGTGCACTAAGGTTGTGGTTCCAAGAAGGTCAGACCCAGATTTTGAGTCCCCTAGCCCCAGAAGCCCCACGCCAGGACTCCACATGCACCCTAACCAAATGTCAGGTCTGTCGAGCCCTCATAGGAGGCTGCTGGGATGGGCTAACATTGGTGTGTGTGTGTGTGTGTGTATGTATGTATGTATAACTTCAACCCACACATCTAACAAAGACAACCACTGGCAACAGACAATAAATGAGAGTCTCAGGCAGTAGTTGGTCTCTGGGAATGCTCCCTTGTAGGGCACTGCAAATAAATCCAACTTTAATCACCATTTCAATTTTGACTGAACAATAACAAAAAAAAAAAGGGTAATCAAGAAAAAAATTATTTCCACACATTCCTTCTTATGTTTTTGATTACATACACTGACAAACTTCACTTGCCCACAGATGAGTGATTCCTTCTTCCTTTTTGTGTAAAAACAAGTTTGATAAATGTAATACATTTTTTCCTCCATAACTGAGCATTCCCACTCCCTCCACACAACCCAGAAATATTTATAAATACTTTTATACTTTTAGGATCTGTTACAACTGACCAAGTGTATGTCATATGAAGTGTTACTGTTTACTGTAAATAAAAATAGCATTCCCAAGGCAACTGCAGTTCATTGCATTAATACCACCCCAGTTCAGTATAATCAACTACTTCCAGCATCCAGGTTATTTTTATGGTCATTGTGGCACTGTGGTAGGTCACATTTGGCCAGCCGCTTTTGTTGCCACAGAGCTGAGGTCTTTGGCATGTCATCATCGTTTACCTCTTAACATAACCTGGAGTAATGCTACAGTTCATGCTAACAGCTGCCGGTGAACGAGAGTGTTGTCTTAATTATTTGTCACATACTGAACTCCTGCTGTTTGCGAAAGCAA
This sequence comes from Zenarchopterus dispar, assembly GCA_028564865.1. NCBI lineage: Eukaryota > Metazoa > Chordata > Actinopteri > Beloniformes > Zenarchopteridae > Zenarchopterus > Zenarchopterus dispar. Next base: position 3,535 of record JAOWBL010054733.1, on the reverse strand, counting down.
AACATTTGAATATCTGGGTTCAGCAAAAAAAGCAGTGTGATGCACCTGTGCAAGTGAAAGAACCAGTCTAATTCTGCAACAGCCTGAGGGGCTGATGAAGATGGAGAACACCAGTCATCCTGTTTACCGCGGGACTCGAGCGTTGGGAGGTTTGTTGTCACAAGTGTAAACACCAGTCTACGCTTCCTGAATCTGGTTTCATTCTTTCAGCTGCTCAGAAACCAGACACATGCTGATGTTCTTCTTTGTCCCACAGGTCTTTCTAACTTGATATTTTCATTTGCATGGCTGGTCAAGTGGCCCTGTAGCTATTGAGCTGCAGAAAAAAAAGCCACCCAGGATGCCAGGTGGGAGCCAGTGCTCAGATCTCAGGTGTCAGCGTGCCTCCAGCAACTAGACCCATTAATACAACAGCAGCTTTCAGATCCAGAAAGCACACAACCAACTGGCAGTTGCTGTATGTGGACACAGCAGTGACTGATCTGCTGCCATTATCAGCATCTCCTGAAGCACCAACATCATTACTGCAGGTGATCCCACTTCACCATTGGTTCACCATTTAAGAGTTGACTTTTAATTTGTGGAGGAAGTGTATTTTTGGAAGGTTTACAAACCAGTTTGCACAAAACAAGCATGACATGCTTAACTGTTTTTTTTAAATCCCACTAACATGTAAAAATGTGCAATAATTTGAGGTACATCCTTACATCTGCACATGGGTTGATTTATTCAAATGTCATGCATCTATGCTTTTCTGTCATCTAAGGACCTCAATGTTTGAAGTTGAGATACGCAATAACTGTAACTTCTGAATGCCATTTTTATTTTGTACTGGGGCCCAATGTTATGTTTGAGCTATTAAGCTTTGCCTCAGAATTACAATTAATACCCTTAGGTTCATTTTCTTCGCTTCTTCAATTACATCACCCAGAGTAAAGGGTGCCACACAGAATGCCCAAACTGAAAATCAAACAAATGTCTGGATACTTGAGTATTCAGGCCCAGCCCTGCGTAATCTCCTGCTAGCATAAACAGTCACATTTCCTCAAAGAAGGATCAATAAAGTGCATACAACTTATCACATGGTAACAGACTGGAAATAAGGCTCCTGAGGTAACACATTGCAGTGTTTGACTCAGAAGTTCAAAAGGCTGATGTGTTCTAGCAGCTCTCAAGATCAACACAGCAGATCACAGAGAATTCCGAAAATTTTAAAAATAAAATGCTATGATCAACTAACTCGTATATAAACATTAATCCGTGGAAGTCACAGGTAAATAATTTAGAGGGTTTAGAAGAAATCTGAACCACAGATGAGAGGTTCAGTTTAGAAGTTTTATTCATTTCCACTCATCCCTTTTTATATATGAACTCCTAAAAGGACAATGCATGGGGAGATACATGTCTTTAAATAATTACATGAACATGTGATTCTCACAGGAGTTCAAGACATTTGGGTAAACTTGTAATCCTATGAATCCAGAGAGTAGAGATCACACACTGGTGCTCCACTTCTGAAATGATCCACAGGGACCTGGGATTGTGCAGAGTATGGAGCAAAACCACTTCAAAACTGGACTACAGAGCTTCCAGTCCTGGTAGGAACCTGGGATAAGAGAACTTAGATGATGCTAATATTTACATGACTCTTTCATGACTAGAGTTCATTAGGCTGGAAATAAATCAGCTTTTTAATTCATCTCAAACGAATATCAAAAGACAGTCAAGATCCAAAGACTCATTCATCCACTCATCTCCAGAAGACCTGACTATTACAACAGTCTTCTAACAGGTGCTTACAGTGGCTACTAGTTACCTACAGAGTAAAAATAAGAAAATTCAAACTGATCAACAATATGGAGCCAGAGTACATTTCTGATATCCCTGTAAAAGACAAGAAAAAAAAGCAAGCAGAAGACAGCTCTTTAGGGTGCAGTCAATTGCTAGAGCCTTGATTAAGAGCCAAGCAGACTGAAAATGACTTTAACCACTAAACAACAGAAGTCCCAGTTGATATTAAAATGCTCCAACACAAACCAGTTTGGAAATTAAATTGAAAACCTGCTGTTTTCCTGCATCTAATTGATTACATTTTCCGCTGTAATGTATTACCACACTACATTAATCCCTATGTGTTATAATCTTTAGCAAGTACTTCATTTTCATTCTTTTCTTAAATCAAAATAATTGCATTCATATTATCAATTTTGATGCTCAGTTATTCTAATTTTCTTTTGTAGCTAATTATTTTACTCCTGCTTGTACTGTTTATTGTTTCAAAAGTTCTGAAGTTTGCATTTATTCTTGAAAAGCACTTTGAATACAATTGCCTTCTTTTTTCTTTGTCTGCATATACTTTAAACGTTAGTACCATGATTTGGTAAAACCTTTATTCATGTGATATATATGTGCATTTTGATCTTGCAGCAGATGTTAATAAGTTGCTCTGGCTTTTAAACACTAAAAGTAATCTTTTTTTTTAAGTTGTATCCCAAACTGTCACGTGACCACTGGTCAACCGTTTCCCTGAAGCTCTTCATAATATCGCAAACTTGTAATGATAACCCTATAAATGTGTCAAAAATGTTTGAAGATGATTTTAGTCCAGATCAAACTACTTCAGTCGGTAAAGATGAACCGGACTTGACTGACAGATATGATGAGCTCCAGTGACGTCACGGCTAACTGTATTAGCATTAGCTTCCAGCAGTAGGCCCTGTGTTTAGCTGCAGCCGACAATCAACGTTACATAACTATATTCAGCAGAAATCTTTTCAATTATGCTCACATTTTCCTCTGCCTCTCCATTTCTGCTTTTCTCTCCTCCTCTTCCTTCCTCTGCTTCTCATCCAGAGCGTTTCTTTTGCTCAGTGTCCTGCCGAAGATGTCGATGCGCTCCGGCGGCGACGCCGCTCGCTCTCTGCGGGACGAGGCTGTGGTTGACCGGGAGCGGGAGCGAGAATCTCTGCGCCGGTTCCTTTTAGACTCCCGGGACTTTGATCGCTTCTTGGACCTCTCCCTGTCTCTGGATCGCGACCGGGACCGGCTCCGTTTCTTGCTGTGCTTACTGCTCTTTGAGTGTTTGGAGCGGGACGAGCTTCGGCTCCGTGAGCGGCCCATGATCACACCGACCCTTAAATAACTGCTTTGTGAAGAGTATGAAGGACTCCGCTCCAGCTGCTCCCCTTTAAACGTGTTATGTGCAAAACCCTACCCGATGTACTCAGTTTAGCAACTCTATTTTGCTGAAGAAATCACGAAAAACTTGTTGTTATTTTGCGATACTAACTCGTTGTAAGTAAAGATGGCGGCTTGACCAGTTCATCATTTCCCAGCAGGCACCGCGGTCTTCGGCATTTTCCGTCGGCATTCGTCATTACTTCGTCAGCGGCTCTGCCCCTGTTGACCATAGTAACGCCGTTGGTAACCAAACGATCAAGAATGGATAACGTTTCCATTTATTATTATTATTATTATTATTATTATTATTATTATTATTGTTATTATTATTATTATTATTATTATTATTATTATT
>JAOWBL010054702.1:1749-19497 GCA_028564865.1 Zenarchopterus dispar | reverse complement strand
AATGAACCTCGACTTGAAACCAAGACTAACTTTGAATCTTAAAAGCAAATTTGTGGACCTCCTAATATTTTGTCTAAACCACACACCGTATAAAACAATGGACGAAGCATTAGGTCACATGACTCATTGGTTTCTGAAGACCAGCTCTGAAGCCAGCTTTTCTTCATATGAGACGCAGCCATGTTGGTCGAGAAGCTGATGGGATCACGCCCGTCAATCAAAATTACCTTTGTTCCCTGCTCCTTCAACCAAACCCTACCAAAATATCTGGAGAGGTGACATGAGATATTTACAATTGAACATGTTGACTCGACAGCGAAATCAAAAAATGACCAATGTTGAGTTAATACAAACAGCTGGTTGCTAAAAACCATAGCATGACAATTCCGAATGAGAAAGTGATAATGGCTAGCAATTGGTTGAGCCAACTGTCAATCATATTAGAAATGAATTTATCGCTCCATATAAAATTCTCCTGGTGTGGTGCAAAAAAAAAATTCAGCCACCTAAGAGTTGTGATGGGTGTTAAATCAAATGATTGGGACCAAAATGTTTTTTGAACCAGGCTGTAAATGTTTATTTCTGCTTTGAAGTTGGACATTTCAACATCCGAGTTAGTGGAGATTGACTTGCTTTTGCAGCCACTCTCTACGGGCTAGTTGAAGAACTACATCTAATATTAGTTCCACATGAGACTTAATCAAAAAGCTAAATACTTGGTGCTTGGTCTGATCTCTGCATAGAACAATATGGACAACAGCTAAATAAAAACAAGACAAGTCATTTGGTTTTATCCACTTTCAAATTCTGTACTGATGAGCTTTTGGCTTTTTATAGCCCCTCATCTCATTTTCATCAATATTTAAAGTTGGATAAGCAGATCAGTGCAGCTGTTAAATCTACCGTATTGCAACAAAAGGGTGATTTATGGTTTTGAGTTGACCAGACAGCATTGCGTCCACCATACCTGGAAAACCTGCATCGTAACTCCATATCCCAACATTCACCTTCACATAAAGGTGGCTGTATCAAGTTGGCACAGACAACAACAAATGTGACTGGCAGCATTTCCTACTACTACAACGTCACCATTTTTAAGAGGAATAGAAAGATACATTGTTGTAATGTCAGTAAAAGTTACTGTTCAATCTTTATGAGTACCAACTCACAAGATGACACAGGAAGAAACAAATAGTGGTAAATGTCATTCAAGTATCAGAGGATTTGATTTGTTGAAATGTTAAATATTACTACATTAGAAATCAAATAGCTTATTTCGATAAACTAGGTGGTAATTTTATTGCAGCACAAAAAAAAAAAACAGCAAGAGGCTATCATTAAAGCAAAAAAATAAAAATTTAAGCATTTCCATTTGACATATTTTTGAAACTACAGCTCACCAATCTTAGTCTCATCTGCAATTGAGTGTGGTTGTTTCCAGAGTAGGAGCAATGCTTCAGCTGCTATGAGGTTAAAAATGTTTTTATGCATGTTGTATAAACAATAAAATATTTAATACACTGTCAAAACTCTGTGTGAGAATAAAGCACATTAGATGTTGTGTACAATGATATACATTTGTTGTCACCTGAACAAGTGATGAGTTTAAACACACATGGTTTGCTTATCAGACTCATTCTCTCCCTACAATGAGACTAACAAGCACATGCAGAGTCCTTAATTATCCAAGAGTTGTATCATTATAAGAGGAAGCTGGGAATTAATTCATGTTTCATAAACAATTCAATAAAATCCCTATTTAAATCAATCATTTCAGTCTCGACCAGGTGTTATTGCAACTTTTTTAAGACATCCCCATTGAGGAGATCGATAAATATGATTCAAACCAGCTGTAAAAACTATAAAAAAATATATTAAAATATATTGCAATATCTCATACTATGCATAGTTTGGAAAAAAATACATTTAAAAGCAAAATACAGCTCAGCCATACCTTCAAGTCTTTAAACTAGAAATTTACATAAAGATTTTCTTCAGAATTAAATTTTATACAACAATATAACTTGCGCTCCTTAGCAATAAAAATATTTTTAATGCTGATACACCTATATAATTGTGTGTTTTTCCCAAGTTACACTTAAACTGCACAAAATTGTCTCAGAATCATTCAATATTTTTACTTGTTTCTTGCAAAGTGACCTAAATGGCATCCTGCTGTGGATGTGTAATTATTACTGTCTGTGCTCTCCAAAACCACCATACATAAGGGCGCACACATCCTCTGCTTCTGTGAGTTGCAAATTAAATGCAGGAACATCAGAAAAGGGGATAAATATTTTCCACATAGTCCCACTGACTTTTATTCATAATTTATACAAATAAAAGCACAAAGTTGGAATGAAATGTGAATAAGCATTAATGATTAAAACATGCAAAGTGATTTTGTAGGAGTGGCAAATATTCCTCGTTGGCTTGCTTCAGGTGCTCTGAGAACATCGAAACGTATTTATTTATAAATCATAAATCATTTATGTATAAATCAGGCATTAAACTGGGAGAAGCGGCACTCTGGTTTTTAAGTATGCCTCTTACATAACTTCGTACTAAAGTGGTGTTCTGCTGTGTGCCGTGAACTAACAAAAGCAGCCAATATTTTCTAATGTAATCAGAGGGTGCTCCGGATTCAGATAAGGACTCTGAAGGAATAGAGGACAGAGAAGAGATCAATAAGAGAAATGAGGACAGAAGAAAGCTTGGTATTATTTATTTGCAAAATAGATGTATTGTGTTATGAATGTTTTATGTCCAGAGTGAGTCACAGATGTGTGAATGAAGCTTTTTTTTCTCTAAAAACTTTAAAACAAAACAGCAATAACAAACACCTGGTAGATGTTAACAGTAAACCAAGCAACTAGATTATCATGAATTAAAGGAGAATGGAGCAAAGACATGACGAATGTAGTGCAGATCAATATACTAAAGTAGAGCACCACCACCACAACCTGCACCACCTTTCAAGCTTTCAGGCATCTGTACATCTGTCCAAAGCCAGACATACTGCCACAAATGTCTGGCAAATAAAAAATAAAAATAAAACAATTTCTTTTCTTAATATTTAACTTTAGTTCCAATTCATATTTTACACTGTTTTATTCTGCAAGAAAGGCCATTTACATTATGCTTAAACCTATACCCAATAAATAAAGTTAATGATTTATGGATAAAGGAAAAAAAGTATGTGCTGTACACACTGTCTACCAATAAATAAACATCTGTCAGCTTGTGTACTTTCTTATCTTTTTCACAGTAACGTGGTCAACTCTGTCTGGACATCAAGATGATTCACTACCATTACCCAGATCAAATTATAAGATTTTGATCAGTCTTAGGGTATGGAGACTGCTCCTTTTTCTTGATATTTTAGTGTCTGACTGTCACTGATGAATAGTTTAATAACATATGCAGCATGATATATGGTAGGTTTCAAACAGTGCCTGTGACCATTCATTGATCTCTGGTGATATTGCTGCATGCATGGGGGATGGCTTGCAATCATAAGAATCTTTTTCTATGGTCACACTAAAAGGAAAAAAAGACATTCCCAACATGTTTCTGACAGACCCTGACCTGTGAAGTCTTGAAAAGAAACAGGAACTAACAAAAGGTGTCTATCAGCTGTTTTGTCACAGTTATTCTTAGTCTGACAGTCACTGCTGTTACACAATGAGAGGAAAGAGCCTGGCAACCTATGCTTGTATTGTGTGCAGATATTTCAGAGGCAGGTGTGACGACTAAAAGGTTATAAATATCTTCCACTCCTTCCATACAATGATATGGCCTTGAATATTGCCTTCTTTCCTTGGAGGCACAGTGTGCTTTTAGTCCCTGTCAATCTAATCACCACTGGACACACAAGCAATGCTTACTGTTTACATAAACAAAATCATGCAACCATGGCAACACAGATGACTACAATAAAATGCTGACTTCTTTATGCAGAGATACAAGATTACAAAGAAAAAAGAACATTTATCAGAGGTAATGACTAGAAAAGTGGTCCGAGGACTTCTGCAAAAACAAGTTGCAATGCAAGAGCAGAGAAAGTAAAGAAAATGTACAAAGACCATCCTAAATCCAAGTGACAATAAACCATTGGAAATTAACTTGGGGTCTTTGGGTCACTGTAACACTTGACTCCCACTGAAACCCAGATACATCTGATCCCCCCCGCGCTTCCATTCCTCACCCAAGGAAAAGAAAAAGAAAAAAAAGTAATGCTTCGCCATCCAAGATCATGAATTAATCCAGTGTGTGTGTGTGTGTGTGTGTGTGTGTGTGTGTGTGTGTGTGTATATATATATATACACACACACACACATATATATATATATACACACACACACACGCACACACACACACACACACACACACCTAGACAGAGAGACATACAGATAACCCACCTTCCCTGGCTAGGGTGAGTGGCTGTTCATCTTGAGCTCAGCTCCTCTACCAGAGGCCTGGGAGCTTGAGAGTCCTAATATTTGTACCTAGGTATATAGTCCTGAGAGGGCTGAAACAAATATGTAATTTATTTTAGTTTGCATCCCTGGGTCCACTTCAACTCCTCAGGGTTTCATTGTATGTGGAGTTATTCTGTCATCTCAAAGTTGCCTGTTCATTCCAATGATCGTGAATTGATCTAGCTAATGGTAGTGATCTGTGTGTGTGCGTGTGTGTGTGTGTGTGTGTGTGTGTGTCTGTGTGTGTGTGTGTGTGGTGGTTTTGAATGTCTGTTTAGGAGCAAGTGTGTCCTTAAACTGTGTTTGTGTGTTGTGTGTGTGTGTAAGTATGAACAGGGGAGTGTCATTGATCTATATTTACCACCTTAAGAATGAAAGAGCATTGTGTTGTCCACATGCTTGGCACCAAAGGACACTTTGTGTTCAGGGTCACCCTCACCGCTTCATCAACAGAGACATAGAGGACAGAGTCAGATGAACGTAGACGGACAGTGAGAGGTAATAAGGAGTAGTGAAACTTGAACAAGGTCTTCAAGGTGAGAGAGAAAGAAAAAGAAAGTGTGATATATCCTGCCTACAGATCTTTGACACCTAGAGGACTTCAGCTGTTCTTTTTAAAAGTGTGAGTGCGATTTACATTTATTTAGATTTCACCTTAGTTCGCTACAATGAGCATGAAGGCTTTTTTGACTTTCATCTGTTACACAAAGGGTTACTGGTCCATTAGAGTACATGATAACTCTTAGTCCATCCTATACATCTGTAAATGCCATTAATTAGTCTGGATTTGCATTGTGGGGGGAATGTTCTTTAATCTTGTTTCTATTTAGAGTGTGTTTGCTTGTTTCTCCAGTTAGTTGAACTTCTTAATGGCCTCATCTTTTGATAGCCTCTGCAGATATAACTTTTAATTACTCTCTGGGTATGGAATAAAGCAAGCTCCCAACGTGTTGAGACAATGCTCTCTTCAGCGAAGAGAACAGTAAATCATTTGTGCCCCTCTGCTTTTGCTGTTAAGAGTTTTCATGTAATTAAAAACTGAGCTCATATCTCACTCCAGAGACTAAAAATTGCATCTTGCTGTTTTCCCACCAGGGACCGATGATCCAGACCTACCTATGGAGAATGATCAATTTTAATGTGCCATGGATCAGACTGCCATTAACAGCATTCAAACAAACCACTCTTAGTACAGCAATGAGCCGCAAAAAAAAAAGAAAAAAAAAAAAAAGAAAGTGAAAGCAACAGGGGAATCAGCTGGCCTGCTACCACATTAGCCTGTTATCCAACAATTTTCTACAAAGTAATCAAAGGAGATGAGAAGAAATAACACATTATAGTATACAGTGATAACACAGGTGGTGGCTGTTGGGAATTGGTGAATGAAGCTATCACTCAGGCACGACCTGATTTTGTTTGTTGGGTGCTTTCTGCGTTCACTTCCCCAGAGCAGACACATGATTAATGATGAGCAGGGTGTGGGCAGCAGTATGGCAGACCTCGGCTGATGGATTATTAGTGGCTCAGCAGCCCACAAAAAAAAAAAAAAAATAGGGATTCATTCCACACATGACTGTATCACACCTATAAAAAAAAACAAACAAAAAAAAACCACAAAAAAAAAACCACTAAACCACACTATAATGGACAGAGGAAAAAAATATCATATTCACTGTTTACATGCGCAGCTTAGTCGAATATACATGCACTAGAAGGGAATCGATTTATGGACCAAAGTATGTCACACTCCACCATGACAGATACTGTTAGTGCTGGCTTTCAGCTCGGTAGCATTAGGCCTTTCCAGTTGACCTTTTACACACACAAAACAACAGATAAATCTCTGGCTGCAGCAAATTGCAAAAAATGCCAAATGGTGAATTGGAAAGACTTACAACTGCATATTTTGTATGTCCTGTTCCCTGTAATCTTTATATTCTTCTCTGTATCGTTCTGCTTCTTCCATCTTTTCCAGGTCATATCCCAGGATGGAAATTGTAGGGGCTACAGAGCACATAGGCCACTTCCAGCCCACTGAATGTTTACATGCAAAGACTAGCTTGACTTCAACTCCATCGTCTCGGAGTGTTAGTCCAACTAAAGGAACAGACTAATATGATTATCCAATTTTTAATTTTTTTACATAAACGTATTAATTTACCACAGTTGGTGTTAATTGAATGGCTCTTCTCTAAAAGACCAACTCAATAAAAAATTACTAGGAAAGATAAGCTATAGATTAAAGAATACTCACAAGTGGACAAAAAAGGATACACATTTAAAGACTGAAGATTTTTCGTCACCCATCGGTTTTGTTTTCAATGTGCCTTAAAGATTGGTTGATCATAACCACAACCATGTTATATTTTTCTAATTAAAATTAAATTGCAATGACAGTGATATAACTTGTGAAACAAAAACAAATTCTTCAGTGTATGGTGTTAACCTCATTTTGCTTCACTTCCCAACAGGTGCTGGTTGTGGAAAGTTACCATGGAAACCAGGGTGGTGATGAAGCGAGAGCAGGAGGAACAGTCATCCAAGATGTCTCACAGCATGCAGCTGTCCTCCCAGATCAAAAAGAAGACCTTCACTTCCAGGTGCAAACAGTTTACCAACATAGAGTTGGACTAAAGGAGCAGCTATTTTCTCTTTAGCATTCATAATAGCACAAAGATGATTGTGGTGTGTTTTTTCATGATTAGTTATATTTTCTACTGATAGAAAAACCAAAACCTTAAAATAACACAGTTCTTAAAATGCATGGTTATTGCATGCAGAAACAGTGCCATACAGCTCTTTGCTCCTCAAAAATCTTAAACAGAATCTCAAAACAATCTAATTGTTGCACTGGATGACATAAAAGCAGTGTTCATATTTATTTCAAATCAGTTCCAGATACACCATGTCATTACTGTAAATGCTCCCTAATTCTCCAAATCTGCAGTTTAAAATTATGCTGCACTCATTTAACCCCCTTTAGGTAGCAGTTCCTAAAAAAAAGTACAGTATTCAGTGGTTTTAGGAAACTAATCTTTTAAGAATATATAACCATGATATTCAATGGTTAGTAAAAACAAATTGACTTAAGGGCAATTGCCACTGACATTATATTATAAGAATCAAATTCATTACTATGTAACAAGTAAAACTGTGTTTTTCAGTAAATGATGAGATACTGCCTCATATGATTTTGTTATTTAAATAAGCCAGTGCTTTTCTAAGTGTGGAGCTCCACATACTGCTCTCATCTCTGAGATACCCATGTTTCCTGAGTATAAAGAAATTCTCCATTTGTTCTTTTAGCTTAATAGATTCCACACTAGTTCACTGAAAAATCATGTTTAACCTTTAACCCAAATGTCTTATTTAAAAAAAAAAAAGTCACAACAATGGGCAAAGTCAGTCGGTGAGTCAAGCGGGATTAAGTAGCTCAATGATATGTGAGTGACCTTTTGTTGAAGGTATTTTTCAGACATTAGCTTGTTGAAAATAAGACAAAACACTGCATCACTGGGTAGTATCTAGAAAGTTGAACTCAGTGTTCTAAATGGATGAAACACTGTCAGTAAACACTAACAGCCATCAGGAAAACAATTCCTCCTTGGTGCAAGAAATATGTACATCAGGCATAGTCTTCTCCACATTATGTTGCATAACCTGGACAAAGCTGCTCTGATCAATAACCACTGATGTGTTTTCAGTTGACAAATGACATTAAGTATTTATGCCAAGAGAAACATATTGCAGTCTGGTTATTCTAAGCACAATGAGACATTATATTCACTCAAGTGCATTTCGTGGGCCATTGGTGGAAGCTGCTAGCAGCACATGTTCCCATACATAATTCACAAACACATGCCATCGAGACCCAGTTTACCACAAAGAATGCCTGTGGTTGGGATGTAAGGACAAATGAGATTTCACTACAGAGCCAGGTAAAAAATACAGACACAAACACCACAAGCTTACATGTGCAAAAAAAGAAAAAAAAACTGCTGCTTGGTCTAAATCTGGGGGTAAGGACAGAAATTGGGTGGTCAAAGTTAAACTAAGGTAAAGGGAGACAAAAGAAAAAAAAAACATTTTAATTTAAAAAAAATCTCTAGCTCAAGAATGAGCTTCAAGTTTTAATTTGTTGATGTGATGTATAAATCCTTTTTCTAAACTCAGAAAAAAAAACCTCTGCATTTAGTTCTTTATAGTTCTATAAAAAATAGGCCTGCATGCACCACGCACATGCAGGTCTGTAAGGCCTGTAAGTATTTTTGAATGTCTTTTTCTTTTTATGTCGTTTGCCTTTATGTTAGCATGCCTGTCCTTTTACTGTAGCACATTCCATTGCCAATAGTATCTTACAGAATAAAAAGAGAAACGGACTTATTTTTCTCTTATTGGATGATGAAAAGAAACAATTCCATCAACCTCAGTTAACTTAGAACCTGTCTCTATTTTTGAAAAAAGAATTATGAGCGAGAACAGGTGCATTATAAAACTTTTACTTACAACATCCTCTTTGGGAGTACACACAGATTTATCTTCATGCAAGTTTGAACAAAGTGGCCTCTGGGTAGATTCACCAAAACACAAAGTGAACTGTTTTTGCAAACAATGGCTTAAATTGTATTCTTGATGACATGCAAACAAATAAGAGAGCAAATCATCCTGCGCCACTCATTTTTCCTCTTTTTTATTTCCTCCTGTTAATATTTTGAGGAAGCCTGTTGTTCTTTATTAAAGGGAACCCTGAGGATTGGCATTTGTTGGCCTTAAAATGTTGCTATTTCCCTATTCTACTAAAATTTAGTTAGTGACGTGAAATTTCCCAATCACTTAAAAACCTTTTATCATAACTATCTTTTTGACCTATCAAGGTCACCATTATTTTGCCTGTCCAGTGCATTCTGGGATGATGATGTATATTGTTGTTCGAGATTAGAAGAAAATGAGGAGGCTGTGGTAAAAGCGAGTTGTTTGTGAATAGATTTTTGGGTTTTGACTTAAATAGTGGATATAGGTATAAATAATGCCACACTGTGCTACTTCTGGTTGCAATTTCCAATCAAGAGGCAACAAAAGCAGCGACATAAATCTTCACTGTTTTCTGAGTGAGAAGAAGAGGAGAGCTGCATAGGACACAGCCTGTGGATTCACTGAACATCCAAAGGACCCACATTTGTGTTCTCAACACTCCTCAAGATGCCTTTAAGTCATTTTGTTGACCACAGCTGCTTAAGGACCTTACAGAGGCTAGCGGTTTTGAGCGAAGACTGAAACCAGATGCCGTGCCAACAATTTCCCCCCACAAGGTGTTTAAATGTCGCAGGTTGAAAAACACATGGAGAAGAGTCAGAGACGGGTAACGTTGGATGCTCTTCTGCTAGACTGTAATGTGCTTGTTTGTGTGATTGACTATGTGTAGTATATATTATACAATGTGTAATATAGACTATTCAATTCAATATTAGAATACGTTTGATCCTGATGCTTCCCATGAACAGCTTCTGACAGAAAGTTTTTTCCAGTAAACGCTCTCTCCAAGTTGACGTTGACAAGCAACTGCTGCACAAACACTAGATATTTTGTCCCACTCTCTCCTCTTCCTCCATCCAATCTCCCTTGTTGTCGGGTGTATTTTTTCCATATTATTGTCTTTGTCAGTACACTTGGGTTCAAATTGAAAAGGCTGAATAGAAGATATTGTGCCAAAGGACACAGTGGCCATTTGACATCATTATCAAGGATGCATTGCAAAAAAACAACAATAGTGGCCTATGAGCCAAATTAATTTATTAAAATTTATACAAAAAGTCTGGAGCATTTTTAAGATAACAATTTCAAGGCTAATACAAATGTTTATCAAACAATGTCTATTATTCATCCAAGTCAGGGTTTCCTTCAACACATCAGCACATCCTCTGTTCTTCTGCACACAGAGGGAGTCATTCTTTGGCTTGACTGTACCACTCATTTTTGACTTATCTGTGTGTTCATATGTGTGTTCTGAGTGTTTGTGTCTGTGAATGTGGTTGAACTTAGTGATACTGTCCTGGGTGAGGACACACTCTTTGCTACCTTATTCAACCTGGCAAATAGTCAAAGGGAACTCAAACAAAGAAAAAAAGAAAAAAGAACCATGAAAAGCAGAAGTTGTCCTTTGAGCACCTTGGCAGGGGGAAATTTCCCTACTTGCAAACAAAAGAAACGAGAAGTTATGGTAATTTGCATTGCAATTTGTAACATGGCTTGTTGAAAGTAATGCCTGAGGCTAAATGTTAGTGGCAACAGTAGTAGGGGGCTGTGACATGCACACCTGGGTAAATACACTGTTCTGGTACAGAAGTTTTATTTTTTATTGCACCAGTGGAGAAAGGTTGTCTTGTAATGTTTTTCACCTCAACATTCAGCAAAGCATGTTTTAGATATTGGTTTATACTAACAAAAGCAGTCCAGCTTCATTTATTCTTTCACTGTGGTTATTAATTGCTCTTGTTAAAATAGGAACTCTGTGAATCAAGGGAAGCTGAAATGTTTGCATCTCCTATAATAAATATTTCTTTTAACCCAAGTAGCACAGGTGACCTTGTCACAATCAACAAATGCCCTTCTCCTAATATGAGCTCAGATGGAAAAGGTCAGATCAATTTATTGTTGGTGCTCTATACAGACAGCTAGTCATGCAGTGGAGGCTCATGAGTGCATTGAAAGTGTCTGCCTGATTGCATATATTGTGCATGCCCAAAATAAAGGAACATCTAACAGGGTGTAATCAAAGAGACAGTAACTAGAAGAAATTTAGATTAACAATCATTTCACTATACTCATCTATTGACTGGGGTTTTTATTTGATTCATCATGTTTGGTTTGTGTTCCAGCTCATCAACTGGAGCACATAAACACCACTATCTATCCAGTTGACAAAAGTACAATGTAGAAAGTGAAAGTTGCAGATGACTGAATGCCACAACGAATAAAATCACCATTGAACCATAAACAATCCGTTAAACAGATCCAAAAGCCTTGCCTCATCGCCCACATTGTCACCATATGCGTGACCAGACATCAACAACTCCTGTTCCTCCTGGTTACATAAGCTCCCTGAAGACAATAGCATGTGGGTTTGTATACCAGCAAGGAAAAGGGGAACACAGACAGAGCAGACGCAGCTGATTATAATTATGATAGTTCTCATACTTGAGTAAAAACAGGTCATATTGCATGCAGCGCTGCTCAAGTAGCTACATTAGGCTTTTCACACAACATATGAAATGTTTGCAGCTAACAGGTGCAATAAAACTGTAGGTTACAGTTCAGAAATAAAAAATACTGCACAATGGACTCCTCTTGTGCATACCCATTGTAACCTATTCATAATTTTAAACTGTAACAAGATTATTTAGAAATAATATTGTATTTCTAAAAAGAATCTGAATTTAAATTAGCTGTGTATCAACTGTAGTATTTAGTAAGCACTGGAGTAGTTTACAACACTGGGCAGAGAACAAATCTGCGGTGGGTTTTACCCCTGAGCTGCAGCCCAGCAGACAAACGGTGATCACTGCTATTCAGAGACGTATCTGTATTTCATGAATTCTCAGTTCTTTGTCATTTGTCTAATTTTCTTTGGTTGTTTTTTTTTTTTTGTTTGTTTGTTTTGGTTTTTTTTACCTTGGTAGCTATTTCCCAGAGGAGACAGAAGATATCAATTTAAACCCTTCTCTTTACCAAAAGTAGGTGGCCATTTGAAACTGAATAACCCAAGCTTCAGTATCACATGAAAAAAGCCCTATGAACATTATATTTGTCAGCATTGTTCAGACTTCTTCCTGATGTACAACCTCTTTCACTGTTCAGTGCTTACTGCAAGCAGAGGAAAATACCTGTCTAGTGAAATTTAGAGTTCGTGATATGCCGTAACCCAGCAAATTAAAAAAAAATGTTATGCTACAATGAACTCTAAGTCTTAATTAAAAGATAAAACAGCAGTGGAAAAAAGTAACAAGAGCAGATCTCCCTTGTATTACAGTTTACCTCTGTTATTTGATGCAAAATGTGATAATCATGCTCATTATTTCATCCCCCACTATGCTCCGGATATATCAGTGATGAAGAAGCATCCTACTCTGATTTCTACCCCATCATCTCTGCTGATCTGATGTCTGTCAAAGAGATCCTCAGCATGAACAACATTCCCCGTCACAGGACATGGTGAGACAACACAACCACGTTTACAGATGTAATTTTCGGCCATCAACCAGTCTAAGGAGTTGGCAGTGTGAATGCAGACATAGACCAATTACGTTTTTTTAAATCTACTAACTGAATTATGTCCTTATCCACAACGGTATTAGCTCTGATGGTACAGGTAAATTATTTTAAACACAGAATATAATATGCAGTCACAGAGTCCCCCCACAAAAAGTCCAAAATGCTGAGAACAAGAACATGACGACTCCACAGAGTTCATTCAAATCTCCAGCTGCGGCTCTTGACTAAGTAGCATTATTTCAGTTTCAAGTGTTGGATGAACCATTTGTGGATGCAAAATGCCAACCACTGTGTCCAAGGATCTTCTTCCCATACTCAACAAAAGACTACGAGCAAGCCTCCGCTTTTATTTTGAGGACTTCCTTCCTGAATGTTCATGCCATTAAGCTCTGCCGCTCCATCAGGACTCACAACCATCTCTTCTTTTTGTCCTTTAATTGTGACAGAAGAGCGGATCAGGTTACAGAGTTACTTTGCCCTTCAAGCGACTACAGAACAAGAGCTTTTTTACCAATAGGGTCTGAACAAACAACAGAAACTCAGGATGTTTCCATCCTATTCACCCATCTTGAAGGCCAGCTGGGCCTTTTCATTCACTGTCTAATGGATGTCACTAAGCCGAAAAGGTCCAGTCATCAAACCCACACAACCCCAACCCCCAAGTTTGTTGCTCTTTGCCTTATACAGAGATAGCTGAATATTTATGGGGTCTGGACTGACAAAATTGCATGTGTTCCTATTTATAATTACCAAAAAATAATTTAAGTTAAAGTTTAAACACTTGTTGCTCGAGTTGAAATTCATTTGTACTTTCTCAGAACACTAAAGTAAGCTACTTATAAAATGGGCTCTGGCCTCCCTTCAAGCTTCTATAACAAAATGCTAAGTGTCATTTATATTGCCCTTTAAAGCAATAAAGAAAAAAAAGACAAAAACTTTGTCAAGATTGGACATGGCATTTTACAATGTCTGTCATTCACCCCTTCACTTACACACACTCTCCTCCCAGTGCTGTACAAGCAAATTCAAAAATGCAATTTATCTTTTGTCCTTTGTGTTTGGAGGAGGTCAGTAAAGATTTAAGGGATCAACATCCAGACTTTAACAGGATAGTTGTTTGTTTTCTTCTAAAAATGAATGTCCATTTAAAAAAAAACATGCTCATTCACCAGCTTAATTCATTTAAAGCAAAATGCATGAAAAAAAGTGTATCACTTTTTATGGCACTTAAATCATAAAACATAAGAGTTCCAACAGCTAGAATTTAGGGTTTGTTTTCTCAGTTATATCAAGGATTAAGAAAAAATAAAATGTAATACACATGTCTTTTGAAAACACTTAGCAGTAAATTAAGTCTTTAACTTATTAACTGATCAGAATCTGAGAGGGCACACTGATGACACGTATAAGGCACCCTCTACTTTCTAAGTGTCCTATGATCATGTTGCCAGGACGACAGTAATCCACAGCTGTCAGAAAGCGGATGTCATATCTAAAAATAAGTCCCAGAAAAGAGGCTTGGGGATTGTTGCCTCTAGTGACTTGATTTGCTTTACCAAAATCCTTCTTTTGCTGTAAGGGCACCTTGTACTGTCTGGGTCACGCAGTGTCTGTGTTGGGATTAACCCGCGACTTCCCATTTGGTGGCCAAACAGCAGCTACTTCACTGATCTCCAATCCACCCAGAATGTGATTACACTCTTGTGTCAAAAAATATCACAAATGTTGTCTTCTTCCAGCAATAAAGGCAACACTAACTGGCACATAGCTGTCAAATGTTATAGATAACATGCAAGAAACATGCAAGAAAAAAATATACTAATATTGAGCCTCAGCTCCAGTGAATTGTTCCTGCCAAATTAGTATCTTGGTAGATGTCCTCTTCCAGGCCACTACTATTACCTTTAATCTTAACAACTGAGGTGAATCTACTTACAGTACTTCCATCTTTTTTTAAGCCAATGAATCCTTCTGCTTCATAATTCAAGTCTGATTTATCCATCAAACAGTCGCAAATCTTATATTGTCCTCTGATGAATATGTTCTGGATGATGATACTTTAAGGCTGTACATCGAGTAACATGGCGGATCAATAACTCATGCAGAACAAGAACAAAAGTGAAATATGAGGCTCAAAGCAACTATGGACTGACATTTCTTTGCCGAGGCCTGACAAGATGAAAAATTGTGACATTTATTTTAATTTGTGTGGAAAAGGATTTTTTTTAACATCATGTGCATTTGCACGTTTGGATTTAACTGTGTTTTACCATCTTATTTAAATAACGGTTCTCCACCATCTTGTCTACACAGATTGAGATAAGTCATAAATTTTGCAGCAAATCAGCCAATCTCACATATGGCTGATTTGTTTTGCATCAACAAGAATGTTAAAATTTCCATATATAGCAATAATTAAGCCATAAACCCTTCATACTCACTGACTTGAAGAAATCCAGTGGTTCATACCCTCAAGGATTAAAACCTCTGAGCATTTTAAAATTAAAACCACAGACACACTCTATATCAGCTGCAGCATAACAAGTCAAAAGTACATTTTTGGTTACCTGGGAGTGCATATGCATATTTATTCATCCAATTTGTGTATCTTCTCAGCTAATTAAGCCCTGAGGACTGTCAATCAAAAGACAGTTCAGGAAACACACCCCTCTGGTAATGAAATGGGATTATTAAAGCACTGGATTTAAAATGCAGGCTGAATCTGTGATTTTGTGTTGGAGAGTTTAGACATCCATGCATATGGATGAACTGTGGTCAATCACAGGATATTTCATGCTATGTAAAATGGAAACATTCACAGCTACAACAAGTTACATACATATAGACTACCATCTGGCTTCACCTTTGGTTTTAAAGTTTTTTCTGTATTTCTTTCCTTATGCAATGAACCAAGACCAAAGATGAATCAAAGTTAATAAAGATTCACTATATAGCTTATGTAGCCCCAGATTTAAAAAAAAAAAAAAAAAAACTAATCAAGGTCCGAAACTGTTCCCATGTTATAACAAGTGCAAGTGAGTAACTGTCCCTATTACTTGTCATTTTGGTGTAACCAGCACTGCCCTCTGATTATTTCACAAGAACAGCCAGTAAATGAATGCAGATATAGCAGCAGCGCAGGTGGCTTTGTCAAAATGTACCTGCTGAATAAGGGCTATACACACACACACACACATTATATATATATATATATATATATATATATATATATATACACACACACACACACACAAACCATCGCTTTCCACATATTTTAGGATATCTCAGTGCATAAGTTTACCATTCACTGTGTCACCTCTCTGTACTGTGAGGGAAAAAATATGAGTCTTCTGACTGAAGACTCATATTTTTATAACAGCTACCTGCAATCTCCATGACAACTATGTGATGAAGGGGAAGTGAAGGATCTCACACAACTAGTGATACTGCATCACATTTAACTGTCCACACCTAAAGGACTCCTGGAGAGCTAAACATCACCAAGTAGAAAATCTCTGGTAGCAGCACCAGATCTCTTCACAGTGATGCTTTTTAGCAGTGGCAGCCAATTTGATATTTCAATCACAAATAAACAACTTCTCAAACCCTTTGAGCACAAGTGAGAATGGTGCTCATGAGAAATGACAAAAGAACAAACTGAGCAGCAAGCCATTGTCCCTATCACTAAGCCCTTTAAAAGAAAAACTGCTGAATGTCATAAAATTTATATTTGTCTGTATATGTGAAAGATTGAAACATTTGGACATGCCTTCAAATGATATAAACCCCTGTTGTTACAAACCATTTTAATATGGATGAGTTGCTGTTACTACTGTTGTCACTTCCATTGATGGAAGTTGATTGTGTTTTGACACCCAATTCACAATTTGAAAATGAAATATATTACTTTCTGTGTAGCCCCAGCTGAAGCTCTTGCATGCATTTGAAATAATTTAAATGTGCATATTGGTTTGTTACTGCAGTTTTTGAACTGCCACATTTTATGTTTGCCGTGTATCATTTGTAGATAAAACTAATATGCAAAACTAAAATCACTTCATTTTTTGAACCATTTCTATTAGGGAAATCCTGCAGGAAACCATAACAGCTGATGAAGAGCATTTCAGAGAGAAATGGACACTATTTGGGAATGAGGCTGAGAAGGTAGAAGAAGACGTAATCAGGAATCAGCATGTGTTACGCACTCGCATCGACAAAATGGCAATTCGCAGAGAGGTACGGTATAGTATTTATTTACATTTACGGAACAGATGTACTAAGCAATTGGAAAATGAGCAGTCAAACTTGACATGGACATCAAGCTTCCAGCAGATATACAAACATCTGTTGCAACACTGACTGCATTGCAACCTGAAGGCTTTGTGTGTGTGAGATATGAAACAATAAACATCCCCAGCCCAGTGTGCATTTGGGGCTTGGGTGTAGTTCCATGATTTTCACCATTTCTTGTGCTGCATTTAATTACTGGGGGAAAAGAAGGAATTTTCAGCTTTTTGGTTAACAGTAAACATATCTTACACTCTCAAAATGTATTAACATTAAGTAGGGGGCTTTTTATGGATTACATAAATGAAAATGTGCCATTTTAAAAAAATCATGCCAAGTATTTATCAGGAAAGTAATTTTCTATGTTTACAGAGTCTACTTACTACTTAAAAATTCTGGCTTTTTATTGACCTGTCCTTCAGGCAGAAAAGAAAAAATCTGCCCACATGAAATACCTAGAGCAACTGAGTCAGAGGGTCCCAGACTTTCCAGTCCCTCTGAGAGCTCACACAGTCTGGGAGGGAATGACGGTAAAACTCTCCTGCACTGTCCAAGGCTGTCCACCCCCAAAAGTAACATGGTATGAACTCTCCAGCATTTCTTTCTTATGACCTATTAAAATTAACATTTAAGGAAGCTGCTACTAAATTCACTTTCTTGAATTATCTGCAGACTGAAATTTATCTTGGATTATCTGCAGACTGAAATTTAT
>JAOWBL010054691.1:6323-23370 GCA_028564865.1 Zenarchopterus dispar | reverse complement strand
ACACACACACACCCACACACACACCCAGAGCAGCAGACATCTGCAGAGGACGTGCGCTCGTTTCTCATGACTCAGCATCAGCTGTACGTCCGTGGAGACGGGAACCGTGGAGACGGGAACCGTGACACGGACGTGATGGCCGCCGTGCACGCTCGCTGTGCACGCTCGCCGTGCACGCGTGTGGGGGGAAGTACAGCAGCACCAGCAGCTGAGGAGAGGAGCTGCATCACTGCAGCGACATTTTCATGTGGAAGGCGAAGCAGAGCTGGACGGAGACCTGACGGAGACCTGACGGAGGCCTGACGGAGACCTGACGGAGACCTGACGGAGGCCTGACGGAGACCTGACGGAGACCTGACGGAGGCCAGGGCACTTCAACACAAACACGTGCACCCTAAAATAAATATAAAATAATAATTAAAAACTCGGGGCTGGACTGAAATAAGGTGATCGATCTGATGAGATGTTTGTTTACTCCGATATCAGAAAACTCAACACCACGTTTGATTCATCAAGTTGATCGATTAAATCCAGTCAGCTGACACCCTTCATTAACATATTTAATATTTAGGGATCCACTAAAATCTATTTATATTATACATTAACTCTGAAACCTGGGGTCCGTCTTCTAGCAGATCACATGATGATCTCCTCCACTTGAGGCCAAACAAGTTTTTACTGCATGTTTTTGACTTGAGGAAGTTGATCATTTCCTCGACATTATTTTTGTTGCTAATTTAAAGCCGTTTTCTGTCTGTTTTAAGTGGATTCCCACCAGCAGCAGAGCTGATTTTTAAACCGGGGATCTGGCTGTAAACCCGCACCACAGAGATGACGGCTGTTTGTGGCTCTAAAATTAAAAATCCATCTGTTTTCACGTCACATTTGCCAAACCAGTTCTGAACGTGCACGGCCGTTCTGAACGTGCACGGCCGTTCTGAACGTGCACGGCCGTTCTGAACGTGCACGGCCGTTCTGAACGTGCACGGCTTCCATTTAGTTAAGGTGCAGTAAACTTTGATAAAATAATAACTTTGGAGAAGATCAGATGGAAGTGGACTAAAGTTGCTGGTCGTTTGTGATGATTCTGATTAGCGACGCTGATTCAGTTATCGGCCAGAAAATCGCTAAAAAGCTCCAAAACCAAACAAACTTGCTGGAACTGATTCATAAACTCACATTTCTTAGAGGAAAAATAAACACGTCATGTGATCAACGGTTTGAGATGAGACGACAGCTGCGAGACGAGACCTGAGAGCGGTGCATCATGGGAGCGGTGGACATCCAGTCCCGGCGTGGTCCCTGGTCAGGACCGGGGTACCGGCGGGTCAAACAGCTGGACTTCCTCATCGGGACCTGACGACCAGCTCCGGGACCCGTTCAGGTCCCATCAAAGATGGCGGACGTCCTGAAACGTGTTTAACAGCGTTTAAAAAGGTCCGTTTGGTCGCGTTTGTTCCTTCCTGCTCGACTGTTCCATAAACGCGTTTTTTTATTTCTGTTTTTATTCCAACAACCATAAACGCCTCTTTAAGACATTTTTATCAGATAATATTTATTATTAACATGATAAAAAATCTTTAAGAGAAGCTGCAAATGTTTTCATCCAACAAAAGCGATGTAAAGTTGATGACTACTGCAACTTTAATCCCGTTAAAACGTCTTTTATTCCTTTTTTTTAAACAGCTTCTGACACGACCCAAAACCATCATCAAGAACTGAGTTTTGACCTTATAACAACCACGCTGTAACTCTGGGTCTGACGGCGCCCTGGAGTCCGCTGACCCCACGCCTCGAACCCTGAAGGACCGTCTCCAGCTGGAACCACCAGAGTTGGACCGAGACGGACGCTTTCGTGTCCTCGGCGCCTGAATTCGTCCCGAATGACGAGTCGCAGAGAGAAACCCATCATTTGAGAAAATTTCCCTTCTCTCTCAGACCCAAATAAGCAGCCTGTCTGCTCTACAGCAGCAAGAGTGTGTGTGTGTGTGTGTGTGAGAGTGTGTGTGTGAGTGTGTGTGTGAGTGTGAGAGTGTGTGTGTGTGTGTGTGAGTGTGTGTGAGTGTGTGTGTGAGTGTGATGTGACAAAAACAACATGGAGGAAGAAGTCCGGTGGGCTGGGCTGCGATGATTAGGACGCAGGAACTAAAGCAGAAAGAATGACGGGCCGAGTCGAGCTGATAACACACACACACACACACGCGCGCACACACACACACACAAACCAGAAGAAGCAGCGGGTCACGAGCCGGGACTCTGAGAACCAGAGACCAGCGGTTTGGAAAATGGGATCCAGAGACAAAAACATTCCTGCTCTCCTGCGGTCCGCCGCTGCAGAACCGGAGATATTCTGGTCCGATCAGACGGATCCAAACATTCTGAGCATTTTATTCCCCCAGTTTCCTCCTCGTGGTTCTGGCAGCGACCGTCTGTTAACTGGAACAGTCAACATGACTCAGCAGAAAGAGGAGGAAGTCGGGACACGAACCTGCGGCAGGTATCGGACGCTCGGCGGCTGCTGCAGGGACAGAGGACTCTCCACCGTGGAGTCCAGTCTCTCCGACGAGCTGCTGGTTAGTCCTCCCCAGTCCGTCTGACTGGGGGTGGTACCGGCGGTTTCCGGGGACGTCAGCGGCGGGTCGCTGGCGTAACCCGACTCCAGGAAGGACGACCTCTCCCGAGCACAAGACGGAGAGTCGAACCTGAACCCTCCTGGAGTGGTGTCACTGCCCTCTACCTGGAGACGGACGGAAGACGTGTCCGCTCTGCTTCTGTCCTCGTCCGACAGCTGGACCCTGAGAAGGTGTCCAGCGCCGGGTGAAGCTAGAGGAGGTTCGTTGTGCACCTCCACGTCTCCATCACCTTCACCTCTCCACACCGGAGAGCCATAACCGGTGGGGTACACCGTCCTCACCACACACAGTTTACCATCCACCTCCCGAATGTGAACTACACCCTTGCGCTCCTTCTTTGACGGCGTCTCCACAGCAGGTGTGGTCACCTCTCGTCCACCTTTCCCTTCTCCGTGCTCTTTGTCCGCCCTCCCTTTGTCCTTCTTCTCCTTCTTCTGTCGGAGTATCCAGGGCTTCTCCAGAACTCCTTGGACCTTCTCCCGGACCCGATACACCCTACCTCCCCCCGGGGTGGTGCTGCCGAGGGCGGGGGCCGTGTTGACGGGGGTGGTGGTGGTGGTTTGGCTGTGAATGCTGGACACGTCAACGATGGCGCTGACGGTGTCCTCCTCCCCTGGGAGACAGAAGACCCCTCTCCAGGCTGGGCTGGGTTTGGGGGACACTTCGAGTCTTCTGCTGCTCAGAAGCCCCCCGGCGCCGGTGGAGTTGGGGGACAGGGTGTAGCTGTACGGTTTAACCCTGGACTGGGTCAACTGGATCTCAGGAGCCGAGTCGTGTCGCGGACTCGTCCTGAGACTCAGGTCTGCACCTGCAGGTCTGTCCTCGTGGTCTTCGTCCTCCTCCTCCTCCTCGGCCCCTCGCGTCCTCTCGCCGTCTTGCCCCGCCCCTCCTCTCCTGTTCTTATGGCCCTTGTGCTTGCGTCGAAAACGCAGCCGTTTCTTTGGTGAAAGGGGCGGAGCTCCGCCGAGCTCGCCGTCCCGAGGGGGCCGGACACAGCCCATGGAGTTCCCCATGTCTCAGCGATGACGGGGAAACCTCGAAGGCAGCTGACAGTTCCTAGAAACCAAACTAACGTTCCCACATTTGTTCCACAAGTTCCACGAGTGAAAAATCCACAACGGAAAGAAAAAATCAAGGAGATGAAGTGACAGCTGAGACGGGCCGAGACCTCCGAGTCTCCATCCTGCTTCCTGTGTCCTTCACCTGAGCCGCCGTACGCTCGGGCGGCGCCGCGGCCAGCCGAGCCTGCTTCACCCGAGGCTGGCGGTCACGTGGTCAAAACCACGCCGGTTCCAGTCGGATGTACCGCTGCACACCTGGCAGGTGCTGAACAAAGCCAGAGGAACCCTGCGACGCTTCTCTCTAGTAAACGAGGAGACGCGGAGACTTCCAGGCGGAGCTGTGATCCGGAGGGTGGATCTCCTCCGCCAGCTCGTGAATCATTGATGCGTCTGCCGTACTCACGTTAACGCAGCGCCGCGGAGGGATCTGGAACCCGCAGCAGGTCTCCGGAGGAACCTGATCCGTGGGGGATCTCCTCGTAGTAACGCGAGCCGGTCCGGTTGTGCCGAGGCAGCGCTCCGTCCGGATCGGCCGTGGGTGGAGGAGCCCGCCGTCAGCCAATGCTGCAACAGATTGCAGGGAGATCCGGCCAATACTCTGACAGCTTGTTAGACGCTCAGTCGCAGCGTCCGTTTCTGTTCTGGATGCCGCTCCGGCTCCCTGAACCGATCCTCGCCACTCAGGACACCGTTTCACGGGGCGTGGATTTTTCCCATCGCCGCGGTTCCAAGAACAAGTGATGACCGTTTACTGGATCAGGAGAGTCCGTCTGACGGTTGTCCCGTGCAGCGAGACATCGCTGGAGTCTGCGTCCACGTAGAGGAAGAGGACTCCACCTTCATCAAGCTGTGGATCACATGACCCTGGTTAGAGACCCCCTCCCATCCTGACATCAGAACCCCCCGGGAATCAAAGTTGGCATCAGAACCGCGCTCCGACACGTTGAGATGATAAACGTCCGGCGTCCTGCCGTGAGTCTGGCAGGTCCTCAGGCAACCGTCCTCTCCGTCAGGTGGTGCAGTGCGTCGATCGGCAGGAGGTGGGGGTTTGTTTAGACCCGTCAGACAGGTCCGTTTGGTAGACGCTGCTCACGTCCAGCAGAGAGACATCAGGGGCTGAACTCGCTCAGCTGACGTGAGGACATCCAGTTCCAGCAGCAGACTTATTTCATGTGCAGATGTGCAGCACATCTGGAGCACAGCCCGGGGACGCCGGCGTCCAGCAAAGGACGGCTAAACGCGTCACGCGGCGCAGAGGTTAAGACAAGACGATCCACATCGCCCTGAAAAACAAAGAAGCTGAGGGCGGGAGGAAGAAGAGGAGGTGGGGGGACGCAGGGCGTCTCCAGGAAAAGGAAACCGAGGCTCCCTCACACCAGCATGACTGGACCGATCCGGCGGGGGATCGGCGAGGGGCTGATAGTCCGAGAGCCAGCGCGAGCGTGCACGTGTGCCTGCGAGGCTGAGCGCTCCCTGGTCAGCTGTGACAGCCCCCCCCCCCAAACACTCATATCCAGCGGTGGACCCCCCCCCACCCCACGGTGCGTCGAGCTTTGAGGCCTGCTGAGGAGGAAAAGCCGCCTGGATCCACCACTCCCTCGCCCGTCGGAGCCGCTCCGCCTTCTCGCTCGCTCACTCACCGACGCCGGCGGAGGCAAGAACAGCTTTTATCTGCCGGCTGCTGCAGCTTCACGCTCGCTAAGAGATCGCTCCTCCACCCCTCCCTCCACGGCTCGCCTCCTCCTCCAATCAGCTTCCTCCTCCTCCTCTCTCTCCCTCCCTCTCTCACTCTCTCTGTCCCCCCCCCCCCTCCCCTCTCTCTCTGCTGTTAGTGAGCAGCTTTCTACGCCACAAACACACACTTGACCCAAAAGCTTCCCTGAATGACGGAGGGGAAAAAAACAAAAAAAAAAAGACGGTCAGAGTCTAAATCAGACTGTTGCCTCTCGGAGGAGAAATGAAAAGTAGGTCCAGACTTCAGTCCTTTTCCCTCCATCTTCTCACTTCAGTCCCACCTGTCCGCGAGGCTACAGGTTATGGAGGACCACTGACGGAGGAAAACTGCACCTCCCAACCCTGAAGCAGTTATGCAAGAGGATTCCTCCCCCGTGCAGCTTCTCACAGCCTCTCCAGGTTTCCACCCACCGTGACGATAGATGCAAACATCTCCAACAACCCATGCTGTGCAGCAGAACCGGGACCGAGGAACCGGACTCTGGAAGAGGGGGAATGATCACCGGTGAAAGATGGCTGATAAATCACCGCTAACCCGGAGTAATCAGGTCCCTGGCCTGGCTGCACGCCAGCGAGAGCTGCAACCTCAGCCTACATCCGGGGGGGGGGGGGGGGGGTGTGTCTATTTGTTCAGAATGTGTGCTGAGATTTTCATTTCCACAGGTGATCATCTCCACAGGTGATCCGTGTTCTCACCATAACACTAAATAAACAACAACACACCTTACACTTTCTTTATGAAGACGTTTGTAGCTTAGTAACAAATATATGTTTATCCTGTAAACGGTGGTGAACATGATTACAGCTTCCTCGTGACTAAATGTGACAAAACCATGAACCAACAGTTGAGCTGAGCAGAAATAAACAAACAAAGAGATCTGTGTTTTCCAGCAACGCTTGCTCTCGGCTCTTCTACCGCCAGAGTTTATATTTATCTGCTGTTCTGCAGACGTGACTCTAACATCTGGATCATAAACCGACTCCCGTGAAGCTGTGGATTTATGGGCTGGTTGAGCCCTGCGACATCTTTAACCACAACATGAAGGTTTCTAAGGTGAAACCTGCTCCAGCCGTCACAGATGGGGATGGATCCACCCGGCACGGAGCTAAGTCAGCACCTCAAACGTCAGCTGACCCCGTCTGACGAGCTGCCTGGAAGCAGCTCAGAAGAACTTCTTCACCAGCTTGGAGATGAGCGATCTGAAGGTGACAGAGACCTGCGGCGGGATCAGCCAATCAGGAGCCAGACACAGTCCAGCTGGAAGGATGATGGCGACTTCCTGCAGCTAAGGCTGCTGCAACAATCTGAGAAAACCCACTCAAGTCTGACACCTAGTGGTGGTGTGGAGTTACTGCGGCCTGAGTTCAACATCTACCACTTTTCTTCCCAACAACGAACATCCGTCACAGAAACAACAACGTACATATTACCCAGCAAGCAGGCAAAACTTTGTTTTCTCTGGTTCGTTCGTTCTGGAGCATGCAGACGTGCACTAACACAACGCCAAGGAGCAAAGACATCAACAAGGATGTTGTAGAGGCCATTTCCACACCATCTGAATTCATCATCAGCGAGAAAGAATCTTCACAAGAAGAAAACATTCAAGATAGCAGTAATCTTCTTAGAACAGACGTCACCAAGGACCTCAGAGGGAACCCAGGACTCGCTAGGAGGACCATACCCTCTGAGATGGTTTAGGAACATCTCCTTCATGGAGAGGAGGAGGTCTGAGGACCTCTGCTCAGACTCCCTGGTCTCCGGAGATGACGTTTAAACTTCACACACTTGAAGACAACATGTTGAATTAAGTGGAAACAACATCTGAGTAGTTCCTGCAGAGCTGATAATTCGTCGCACGCTGAGAAGAGCCAGATGTTCATGAACGCTCCTACATCTGTCGGCTCACCGAGATGTGAGGAGAGGAACCAAGGAAAGGAATCCAGGATGCACAAATACACAAATAAAAAGATGCAACTCTGCTTTAAAAAAATGTGGAAAAGTAAAAGTGTTTTGATCAGAAACGGGACTCGCAGACATGCGGACAACTGGACCGATATTCCAGCACAGCGACGGGGAACCCACCTGGAAGTGAAGGATGATGGTCCAGATGAGCCCCAGCGTCAGTTTGGGGTTCCCGTCAGTGATGTCATCGTTTCGGATATTTACAAGCTTGACCTGCAGAGAGACGACACAAAATGTTCAATGAAAGGAGTTTGTTCTAACGTCTATTTTATTTAAAAAAAAGGCCCGAAGCGCCGTGAGCTCACCTGTCTCTGTTTGAGGAAGTCCAGCGCTATTTGCACATTCTGCAGTCGGTGAAATCTCATTCGCCCTTTTTCTCTCGGCTGGAACAAAACAAAAGGAGGAAAAAACCGTGACGAGCCGAGAAAAACAACACAGACATGAGTGCAAACTCAGCCGAGCCGTTAGTGACTAGTCATTAGTGCCGACGGTCTCCGAGAAGCCGTCTTTACCAGCAGAACATGCTAAAAACTGTGGACCGGACCGAACCGAGCCCAGTGGGTGCAGCAGGTTTTTTTTTTTTTTCTTTTCTTCAAACGAGAGCAGAATTACACAAAAACACCTAGCTTCATGTTTAGACGGAGAAACGCTGCAGTTTAAGAGAAGAAAAGAGAAAAATCACACACAAACAGCATTAAAACGGTGCAGGATGCAGGTGTGGGCTCGCGGTGCGTTTGCTGACACAGATCCACTCAGGATTACCCATCACTGAGGGGAGTACACGCTTCTTCTCTGCTACGTGACGTCACGTGTTGTTTGTTTACTTTTAGTGTGACGGGACGCTGAAGTTCGTCTTCGCTGCTCTGAACTCACAAATGTGTTAATCAGTTATCGTTACAAACTTTGTTTTCTCTCCAACGTCAAACGAGCAGCTTCTTCTGTGCCGAGTTCATGCAGAACAGCTGAGCTCTGTTGAGTGAAAACACGCCATCGAGCTGCCCGCCAAACAATTTCATGACTCTCCAGCTATCAAAGAGGAGAAAACCACGCCAAACACCAGTCGAGCTGTGATGTCACCCAACAGAGACGAGGTCCTCGCTCAGTGGCACGGCACGCTCATGCAGCCTCACAGCTCCACCTGCTGGGCGGAGGCTGAAGCTGAGGGCTCAGAGGTGATGGGGTGGGCGGTGGAGGGGCGGAGGGGCTTGCTGCTACATACTCCCTGAGCTCCTTCCTCCTCCTCTTGCTCCTCCCCTCCAAGCGGGATGAGGGGGGGCGCCCGCAAGGCGTATGCTCTTTTCAGCGTGGCGCCACTCTTCTGTTGCTATGGTAATGGAGGGGTGGAAATGCACAAGAGATAGAGGAGAAACAGAGACAAGAGATGCAATCAGAGAATTGTAGCATGAGAGAGAAAGAGAGAGAGAGAGAAGATCGACATGAAATGGAAAACTGACACGTCCACAACTCCACCTGCTGTGAAAAAAAACCCCACTCCATCCCACCCCGAGAGACACCAGCCACTTCCCAGCCATGAATTCATGCAGATGCAGAAACTCCAGCGTGTGAAACCTGAGAGATGATAATAGATGATTCTGTTTACAGCAGGGTCCCCACTGGCGTTAGCTTCTGCAGCAACAAGTCTGTGAAACCACGTTCACGCGAAAAGGACCAGAGCTTTTCCTTCATGCCATAAAAAAACAAACCCCGTTGTCAGCTGCAGCTGAGCTGCACCAACGTCAGCAGCATCACCGATCCATCATTTACACTCCGTTGACCTCTCACACGAGGTGAGCTGGTCCAGTGTTTGTAAGAACATCTGAACATCTGGAGCATCGGACACATGACATCACGATTCAGCAGACTTTGATGATGTCATGATTCAGCAGACTTTGATGATGTCATGATTCTGCAGACTTTGATGATGTCATGATTCCGTGGACGTGTGAGGAGACCTACTGACCAACTGCACTACTGGTTAACGTAGCTAACTTAGCTCTGGTTTAAAAGGGTAAAACCAGGAGAACGCGAGTTTAGCCTGGAGCTAAACTCGGGGCTGAACCTGACTGAGGCGTCAGAAAAAGGAGTTTTGGTACATTTGTAACCTTTAATCTTGCAGAGTCGGTAAATACACAAGCAAAACAAGATTTCCCATAAAAAAAGATCAAGTCCAACAAAGGCAAGACATGAATTCTGAAGTCATGAAAGTAGGAAGCCGACGTGATAACTTCATCTCAACCATCTAATCAATCATCTTCAGATCACAATTACTGACATGAACAGGTGATCCCAGCAGCATCAGTGATCGACAGAAATCAGCCACATGATCCTGTAGTTTAACCCAAAGCTCAGAGTCGTTAGTCGCCACAGCACAATATCATCATCATCATCATGAAGGCTCAACGCTCCAGACGACATCAAACCCACGCCAGAGAACCGCTCCAACATCAGATCATCCACCAACTGTTGGTCTATAAATAAAGTCTGTCGGCCTTGAATCTGCGCTCCTCCTGATCCGACTTTAAATTTAACCGTTCAGACTCACGACTGATTCGATTCCCGTCGTACTCAACTCAGACGTGTTCCTTTAACCTTCAAGCGACCGAGTGGGGTCATCAGTGACCCCGGGCATATCGCTTTGTGCACCATTTTTAAAAATTTTATCAGAAAAAAGTTTCCTACCAGGAATTTGTCGATCTATTTGTCTGACATTTGTTGATAGAAGTTTGGAAGGATCAGCTGATCCATGTGGAAGTATGATCCAAACTTGTGCGGGGTCACTTATGACCCCAGGAAGGTCTATGTAAACATTACAACACAAACAAAACCTTATAAAAGCCCAACCAAATGATTTTATTCTGTTGTTGTCAGTTTGTCTCACACAGGTGAGTCTTTATGAACGCAGAACTGGTGTACAGGTGTGTGTGTGCGTGCATGTGTGTGAGGTCAGACTCGGCAGTCTGCCCGACTTCCACTCGACCGCCCTGCGTCACATGACTGCCCGTGTGACTTATCAGCATCCAGACTGGGCCTCTGACATCAGCGGGTCACCGGGGTCCTGCGTTCCTGTCGCTGACGGACGGCTGCTGATCTGACATTTCCACTTCGGTGCACGCCACGTCCACACGTAACACACACCCACCCGAACATTTCAAAACTTCAACACAGAAGCCGGGTCGCCCTCCCAAACTCTTACGCGACGCTCTCAGGACTCGGACCAGTGAAAGTGTGTGTGTCGGTGTGTGTTCGTACCAGGGTGACTCCAGAGAGGACCTCCAGCAGGGAGATCAGGTTGTGTCCATCCCTCAGGTCCTCGTACAAGTCCGTGATGTGCTTCCTCACCTGGGTCCCAGCGAGGGATGGAGGACAGGAAAAAACGGAGAAAATTAAAACCACAGTTCAGCCATCCTTCTGTTTTGTCAACACTGGTGACATCTGCCGGCCCGATTCCACAGCTGACATCAGCACCGGTCGCCATGCCAACAGAGACGAAGCACCAGCTGTGGCCTCCTGACTCTGTTGTCACAACATTGTCTCTCCACAACGAGTGGGGGGGGTTTCGCCTGAGACGGTGACTCAGCAGCACAGCTGAGCCACCCGATCAGCAACAACGCTGGTCCTGTTTCAGTCGGGCCGAGACTGGGCCGGGCTGCACCGGGGGACATAAAGGGTCAGCTGACCGGTGAAAAAAAAAGGGAACATTTAAATACTTGTTTTTGTAAAATGTAATTATATAACTGATGATTTCCTCATATGTGGAACGGATCAAAAAATGCAAAATATTAAATATCTTTGTAAAGACTTTCCAGCTCGATGCTTTGAGGAAGAAGCCTTTTTCTTTAATCAATAAAAACATTTCAGTGGGAGGATTTTTTTTTTTTTTAAATCAGAAAGTGAAAAAGAGACAGCAGCTGGCACGCAACAAAGGTCAAACTTTCCTCACAAGAAGACATTTGTCCACTCGCATCACAACACCGCGGTCCAAGAAAACTGCGCTACCAAAGCTGACCAGCAGAGGGCGGGACAGGCGCAAATGTTGGATGAAGGGATGAGTCTGTCCAGCTGTTGCACTTTCAATATTCATTTGTCATCATTACACATCTTCATATAAAGATGATGATGATGATCATCATCATCACTTCTTCACCTCTGATAAAGATGGAGCAAAAAGCTTTTTAATAATAAATAATAAAAATCATCAGTCATGACCAATATCTTCTCTGAATTTTACAAATGTCCTCTTTGTCTTCTGTCTTTCTGTTGCAGCCCCCCACGCCCCGCCCCCGCCCCTCTGGTGAACATCAGCTGCTTTTTAAAGTGAGATGATGGAGCAAGTGTTAATTAGATGACCGGAAGACAGCGCGAGTTCTCACCGCCTCATTTTGTCTAATTGTGTCTCATTATGTCAGCGTGTGTTGGGTTTCCAGTCAGTTCAGAGGAAGAGGAGGGGGAGGAAGGGTAGGAGGAAGAGGAGGAGGAGGAAGGGGAGGAGGACGAGGAAGATGAGGGGTAGGGGGATGAGGAGGATGAAGATGAGGAGGATGAAGAGGAGGAGGTTCCTGGAAGTTCACCAGATGAACTGGGTTCAAGACTCATCAGAAACGCTGAGACAACAAATAAAGACAAAATCTTAATCATAAAAGTCATCCAACTATTTATTTCTTAAACTCCAGTTTTTATCAGAACAAATCTGATAAAAGCTTTCATTCTTTTGAATGAAAGTCTGATGGAGCCACAGGCGTCTAATGAAGTTTGACCCTAAATGTCTCAACGTGATGCATAAAAATTATCCTTTCCTTTCTGATACGAGACCTGGAGTACCGATCCGACGTCTGAGTGTCAGTAAAGCTGACAGATTCACTCATTCATCGATTCATTCATTCATTTTCTGTACCGGCCGGTTCCTGTACAGCCCCTTCCCCGACTGATTCATTTATGTGAAGACCAGTTTCATGTTCTGATGCTCCAAACCTTCAACTCAGGAAAAATCCAGCTTCTCAGTGATAGACAGGTGTTCATCCAGGATCATCGATTCTTCGGTTTGTCCCGTTACTGATGTGGGGAATTTCTCTCGTTTCTGAAAAACAGACTCCATCTCCGGTTCCTCCACCCTCCCTTTGACCCCCCTCACTCCCCAAACCTGTTTCACAGCCTGGAAACCTCATCCTGACCCGTCGAGCATCTCAGCAGCAAGTCCACCACATCTCCAACACAACGCTGACTGCTCTCATCTCCACCTTCTCCACCCGCCGACTCAGAACAGGAAGTTCTTGCGTAACGTCTTACGGTGGCTTTTAGAGTAAACAACAATAACGGGGGTTTTGCTGGTAAAACTACGTGTTCGGAGTTTGGACAGACGTGTTTATTTTGGCTCGTCTCTGCTCTCCACACATGAATCTGGTCACACCTGAGCACAAGGACACCCCACTCTGGAGACAAACGAGCGGTGATGTCAGTGGGGGTGGGAGTGGGAGGGGATAGGGGGTAGTGGGGGTGGGGTGCAGCGCCTTGCCCTAACTCTTTGGTCTTCTCCATCTCCAGCATCGTTCTGACATCGTAGTCACATCCCTCCTCTTCATGTCCCAACAGCGTCTCCGTCTCAGCTCGTCTTCCTTCGTTGCCCCGACGACCAGCGTCTGGCGCTGATTTTAATCCCGTCATCCTCGACACGTTTAAGGAAGATCTTCAGCTCTGCCGTCACCTATAAACACCGTGATCCAGGGGGTCTCCTGTCTGGCCTTTTCTATCAACCTATCCGTCACCACGGCAACGAGAAGGGGTTCATGGCTGATCCCTGGCGCAGTCCCACTCCCACCTGAAAGCCCTCTGTTGCCCCCGCACACCTGAGCGCCGTCACATCCTGCACCACCCTAGTTTCCTGTCACTCTGAACTTCCTCCAGCAATAACACATTTCCTCCATCGACCTTCTGCCGTCGACTTCCTGTAAACCCACAAACACACTGCGACTGCATCTGCTGCATCATTATCATTATATTATTATTATTATTATTATTATTCCTGACGTCTGTAAAGTATTCAAATATTACAACGCTGACACCAGCGCAGCTTTCATCTAAACAACAGAAAATGCTGGAAGAGCAAAGCCTTCCCCCGCCGGCGGTGGTGGTGGCGGCGGCGCCGGCTGCTCTCGCCCCTCATCTCTGACCTACATCTCCAGCCAGCGCTGGACCAGCACCGCCAGCTGATACCGGGCTCCGTTTTCAGGGTGGGCCGTTCTGACCGCAGCTGCTCCAGAGTTATGGGGTCAGAACGGACGCTTCCCTGCCAGGTCATGTGACTGAAATACCCAGCATTCCTTTCTCCCTGAGTGAGTGACATCTGATACGACATACTGTACTCCACGGACCCGACAGAAGTGGGAGAGAGCTCAAAATGAAGAAAAATCAGCTCTTTGGGACTAAAAAAAGAGATGTTTGTTCCGATAAACGACAGCAAAAAAAAAAAAAAAAAAAAAGTCCCCTTCTAGTCTACTTATCTTCTGGGATAATTTATGTACACGACAAATATATGACGTTACAATCTTATACTTGTATTTTTTCAAGCTTGAGAAAAGAATCATTGATGATACTCGTACAAAGAGTGATGGGACAGACCCGTGCGTGGATGTGATGAAGCTGTGATCAAACTGACTGATCAGGTGGGTGGAAGGAGATGAACCTCTGCAGCAGCTGTGAGGTCTGTTTGTGTTGTTTGTAGTCTTATTGTTTTTCGTGAAGCAGCAGTAAATAAATAAAGATCTTTACTGAAGTTCTTCCCTGATAGATTTAAGATGTACAGTCGAGCTCCAGACCTTCTAATAAATCTCTAAAAACACTGAAAGTCATCACAGAAGAAGAAGAGAACCGTTCTCTGGAACACACCAACGGCTGGCTTTTATTTTGAAAATCCCAGAAGCAAAAGAAGCTGAACTGTGTGGCACAAACCTTGATGAGATGCTTGTTGACCCACTTTGTGAAGGTTTTCTTCTGCACTCGGTCCCGCTCATCTGAGGAGAAACAAACAGGAAGAAGGTCAGTGCCGTTCTGGTTATTTTAGTCATGACGCTGATGAGGAGCTGCTGCAGAGGTTCTTCTCCACATCAGTCAGAAAAACAACGTTTATACGGATTTTATTTAGATCTGGACGAGTTTTGAAGCTTCTGTTCTGGGCTGACAGACGTCTACGGATCATCTCAGACTCGTTCAGAAGACCTGGGCCGGGTCGAGTCCCTCCAACAAGTCTGGTTTATGTTCAGCAGCAACAACAAACAAGCTTCTCTGAGTTCTTGGAAAACAAACCAACGTCTCAGCAAAAAAAAACAAACAAGGAAAAATAAACAAAAACACAAAAATCAACTCATCAGTTACAAATCAAAGCTTAAAACAACATATTACATCAGCTTACTAAACGACGATTCAATGTTTTTATTATCATAAAAGTCGTCCTCGATGGGATTTTGATTGGAGAATTAGCGATCAATGAGACACAATCAAACTGAAGTAACTAAAATATAACTTTCTATTTTTATTTCTGGGTTTAACGAGACAGAAAAATGAAAAATGATGCGTTTCTGTAATAAAAAAAACAGACGACAAAAGGACAACATGTACTGATGAGGGCCACGTACACTGATCAGTAATTTCATTTTGTATTGATACCACGGGCTCATTATTTATCAATAAACAGATGTAGACCAACATCTAACGTTTATTTCTGGGGTTTTGTTTAATATCGAATCATAACAGATCATTTATCACTAATTCTGCCGCTACAGATTTCTTCACATTTGTTTTTTTTTATTATAAAATTGATGAACGCTGTAAACAATCCTGAGCGTCGTCGTTTGTTTATTGTGTGTTTTTCTTGGATCATTACTGAGATCTTTCTTAAATCTGTTTCTCAAGACCAGGTTTGATGTTTCAGTTGGAGAAGAAAACTTTAATTTAGTCACAGATCCATCCTTATTTTATTAAACACGAGTCTCTTTGTTGACTTGTGTTTGGTTTCACTTTTGTTGTTGTTGACGAGTCTGTTGGGTTTTATTTATTAACTTCCAGCGAAGCTGCACTTTCTCGTTGTTGTTTTAAGTCGCTGATATGAAGCAGCGGACCTCTGTGTTTATGTGACATCGTCCTGGCCGCTCTGAACCCGTCCTGGCCGCTCTGAACCCGTCCTGGCCGCTCTGAACCCGTCCTGGCCGCTCTGAACCCGTCCTGGCCGCTCTGAACCCGTCCTGATCAGGTTCAGCTTCCCGTCCCGCGTTTGTTTCTACGTATCAACGAGTTATCGGTTCTGGTTGTGATCTACAGGCCAGAGGAGCGAGGCGGGCCGACCAGGAATAGATCCTGATGCTGAACCCCGACAGCTTTCCTCTGCCGACGCCAGACCGGGACAAAACCCAGGATGTGTCTGGGACAAAACCCAGCCAACATCAGACCGGGACAAAACCCATGACGGGTCCGGGACAAAACCCATGACGGGTCCGGGACAAAACCCAGGACGGGTCCGGGACAAAACCCAGGACGGGTCCGGGACAAAACCCAGGACGGGTCCGGGACAAAACCCAGGACGGGTCCAGATCCAGGACGGGTCCAGACCCGTCTTCCGTCCTGATTGAACTAATCAGGTCACACGTTCCTGCAGGAGTTCTAATGAGGAGCAGAAACACACGTTTGAAAAAGAAATAACAGAATTTGTGGCTCTGAATCAAAAATAAAACCAGGTATAAATAAAATGAGTCACAAGAAAAACAAAGGATGAGCTGAAGATCAAAGATTTTCCCTCCCAGACCAGCCTCTCAGCCAATCAGGCTGCAGAGACCTTCTTTATCGGTTGCCATGGCGACGGGTATCACTTCCTGAAACACTTCCTCGAGTTCGTCCTGACCCGTCACAAACACGCCGACAGATTTCCTGTCAACACTCTCCCAACTCGGATGAGCTCACCTGCCGAGGATTTCACAGGTGAGCGAGGATGAAACCCCTCATCGAAGACGCCCACTCCCACAGACACACCCACCCCCAGTGAGTTTATTTAAAGTGAAAACCCCCGAGGTGAAAAAGAAACATTTCAACATGCTGTTGAAACGCAGTTTCACCACAACACGCCTCTCTTCCCAAACCTGCTCGAGTGGCCGAGCGAGTTGACTCGCAGGAAACAGCCGAGTTTTAACCCACGGCGGTCACGCCTCATAAATCTGATCACTCGCATCATCACGTCACCCAGAGCCCAGAGACGGGTGAGTGACAGCCACAGAGGACAGCTTTGTTGGGCTGCACACACACACGCACGCACACACACACACACGCTCAGCCGTGTACAAATGTTGACTGTTCAAACACGCCGTGAAGCACGTGGTGACAGGGGACGCTTGTAAACACACACGTGCACGCCGGCCAGGACACACACTAACCTGCGCAGCACATGAGCGAGTACAGGTGAGCGTTGAGGTGACCTTCGTTCCTGTAGTCGGGCCACATGAGTCCACAGCTGCGTGGGCTTCGCCCCCGTCCACTCAGGGCTTGATCTGACGCTCCGGGACCATAATCCACAGCAGAAGTCAGGTAATTATAGCAGCGGGACGTCACCGGCGCCGGCCCGCCTCCACAAATCCAAAACCGTGGAACCGGCGGGTGGAACCGCGGGTGGAACCGGCGGG
>JAOWBL010054650.1:0-19320 GCA_028564865.1 Zenarchopterus dispar | reverse complement strand
ACGCCTGTGCCTTCTCCGGCCATGTGACAAAAACATCATGAAGAGCATGAAGGTGACAGCCTGGTCTCAATCTGAATCTGAAGACAAAGTAAGTGAACCCAAGGAGTTAACAGCTGATTCTATTCAGTGGAGCTTTATTCATATATAGCACTAAATTATGACAAAAACTTCTCAAGGCACTCCAAGAATACTGTTCAACTCAGTCCAAATTACTCCAATTAATACAAACCCAAATAAACACATATACCCAACTAAGGAAATCAAGGGATTGAACCAAGTTTTATCTCAGATTCAATCCTTGTTCTGATCAAGCACCAGGTGACTGTGGAAAGAAAAAACTCCCCCTTAACAGGAAGAAACCTCTGGCAGAGTCAGACTCAGGATGGCAAACAGAGACGAACAAGAACAGATCAGGAACACCTGCTGGTTTATAGGTCTATAGCAACATAACCAAGAGATGTTTCAGGTCACCTGAACAATCCCTAACTATAAACTTTATCAAAAAGGAAGGTTTTAAGCTTAGTTTTACAGGTAGAGAAAGTGTCTGTTTCCTGAACACAAACTGTTGGTTGGTTCCAGAGGAGGAACCTGATAACTGAAGGTTATCAGGTTCTCTAGGAAGCACAAGTAAACCTGCTGTCTGAGAGTGAAGTGCTTTGCTTTAAGATATGATTTAGCTTGGTCATTAAAGGTTGTATACAAAGACTGTCCAACACAAAGTCACCCCCCGGATTTAACTAATCAAATAGTTAAGCGCCTTCTTGAATAACTACATAGCTAGATGTCTCTGAAACGCTCAGGCCCAAATACAACAAGGTCAGTTTTATCTGAATTTAACTGGAGAAAGTTTTGAGTCATTCAGGTTTTTATGTTGTTAAGACATGCTTATCGTCTGACTAATTGGTTAGTTTCGCCTGATTTCATGGACAGGTATAAAGGTGTATCATCAGCATAGCAATGGAAATTTATTCTATGTCGTCTAATAACATTACCAAATGGAAGCAAATATGAGGCAAAAAGAATTGGCCCGTACACTGAACCCTGTGGAACTCCATGGCTAAATCTGGTATGTGAGGAAGACTCTTCATTTACGTTAACAAATAGTAATCCATCATAGAAATATGATTTAAAACAGTCTAATCCAGTACCTTTAATCCCAATAACTTGTTCAAGTCTCTATAGTGGAATGTTGTGATCAGTCAAATCCAATGCAGCACTGAGATTCAACAGGACAAGGACAGATACAAGTCCACCATCAGAGGACAAACACAGATACAAGTCCACCATCAGAGGAGAAACACAGATACAAGTCCACCATCAGAGGACAAACACAGATACAAGTCCACCATCAGAGGAGAAACACAGATACAAGTCCACCATCAGAGGACAAACACAGATACAAGTCCACCATCAGAGGACAAACAGATACAAGTCCACCATCAGAGGACAAGAGGAGATCACTGGATTCTAATTGGCCATTGTTGAAATGAGTGTTTGGGTTCACTTACTATTTCTCCCCCACTGTGAGTGTTCAATAGAAATAAGAAATGATAGTTTCGGTATTGTCTTGTTCAGATTGTGCGTCCATTATTGTGATTTAAATCAAGATTAAATCAAGATTTATTTCCAAGGGGTGCTTATTGCCACTTCATGTCAATCAACTAAAAAAAAAGACACCATTAGATACCAATTAATGTTTTCACTTTTAGATGCCCAAAGGAAAGACGTGCCGGCCGAAGTTCCAAGCAAAGAAGGCAGAGAAACTG
This sequence comes from Zenarchopterus dispar, assembly GCA_028564865.1. NCBI lineage: Eukaryota > Metazoa > Chordata > Actinopteri > Beloniformes > Zenarchopteridae > Zenarchopterus > Zenarchopterus dispar. The sequence goes on along the minus strand of JAOWBL010054650.1, from coordinate 17,554 downwards.
AAACTCTCGGGGTGTACCAGCACAAAGAAGTTTAAACCCACATACTGCGGCATTTGTACCGACAAGCGCTGCTGCGTCCCCAACAAGTCCCGCATGATCAAGGTAAACTTCACCTGCAAAGGGGAGTCCAGCACACAGTGGAAGATGCAATGGATCAGCTCCTGTGTGTGCCAGAGGAAGTGCAATGACCCGGGTGACATGTTCTCTGAGCTGCGCCTACTTTAACCCAGAAACCTCATGCACGTATCCTGCTGTGGAAAACTGAGGACTGAAACACTCAGATACTTCTGGAATCAAGTTCTTGTTGGTAGTGGTGTTTAACTTGAAGAAATTCCAAAGAAGGTAAAAACATGTTCCAAACTTGTATGAATAAGGACTTTTTTTTTGTTACGCTAAAAGCTATTTAAAACCCTATCATCAGGATAGATCACGTGCAATAAGGGTATTATTTGTTACATCAAGTGCTGATTTGTGGTACGATGGTGAAGGAGATTGAAGGCAACACCCCACAGTCCAGCCCCAACATTCTTCTTACTTGCTGTCTATTTGTTCTGACGGGAATAAACTTTAATCAGGTCATAAATTAAATAATACATAAATTATAAACATGTACACAAAAGATTTGTTTGTGTGAACTTGTTTTTCAATTAAAAATTAAAAAAAAAAAAAAAACATTTCACAGAGATTCAACAGTGGCCCCTCATTCGGCAATACCAAGTCTGGGAGCATCAGGAACGAGTCTGGTCCTCGTGGCATCCAGATGATTGTACTCCTCAATCAATGAGCTGAGGGAGGAGATGGCCTCTGAGAAGAAGCTCTGCTCCATGCCTTCCACGTGGAGGTAGTGGTGTAAGTGAGCCTAAATGGAGAGGAAACAGAAAATCAGCTTATCTGAAGACTAGAACTATTATTTCAAGTCTGCAACTATAATGCAGATCCATGCAGGATTGGTCTCAGAGGCATTTGGTCCTAATGGATTAGTAATTCAATTCAATTTTATTTATACAACGTCAATTCACAATAAAAGTCGCCTCGAGGCGCTTCATTTTTAGGAGGTTTAAAGGGATATTGTCAGAAATTAAAAACAAAACAAAACAAAAAAAACATTAAGACTGATCCTTTAGGGACAACATATCTGATCATGAAACTGTTGAGAAAACTGAGTCTGCAGCAAATTATTTGACTAACCAACTATTAATCCAAATAATGCGAGTTAGTACAGCCCGCAATCTCACTGTCAACTGAATATGTAGTATACTGTACTGCTGTAAACCTATAAAAATGTTTTTTTATGTTAAGTATCACATAAAAAGATAAAGCACTATTTAGAACTTCATAAAAAGCTGAGATGATATAAAATACAAAAACACTGCAATGATTCTCATGTTTAACCTTGTCTGAAAAAGGTGTCAACAGCTCTGAGCTTGGAGGCATCTGGGATGGACCATCACACACATGCCCACAAAGACAGTTCAGTGCAAAACAAACAAAGCCATGGCAGAGAGAGAAGAGGGTGCAGGTAGTGCAGGTAGTGCAGTGAGCCGCCTGCAGTTTGACCTGAACTCAACAGAGAATCTGTGAAGCACTTTGACAGTGATGACTTCATACTTTGAACACCTTAGGAGAGGAGGTTTTAAGTCTGAGAGTCTCCCTGTAGGCAGGGCGGGGAGTTGTTTCTGTAACTACACATGCATTTGAGGCAAAGTGGAACAGACAAATGCAGTGAGACATACAGTCCTAGGAACATGTAAAGTAGCAGGACTTTTATGCAAATATCAATGTGTGACTTGGTTGAGCATCACTGTTGGTGTGGAGTGTGGTGCTTTAAAGTCACAAGAGTCCAAAGTCATTTTGGGTGGGTTTTTTGGATAATTTCCATCTAGATAACGCTTCCTAAAAATAACTAAATATTCCTTCAAAAGAAATACAGTCAACCTGAGAACTGCAAAGCATCACATGAGGGGGCAGCAAAGGGGTCTGCAGCCCTGACCATTTCCAGTCTCGCCACGTAAACTGAAGCTTAGAAGAAGAGTTGAGGAAGTTTACCAGTCAACATGGCCTTCAAAAAACCAAGGACGGTGGACATTACAGGATGTTTTACAGCGAAAAGAATGATATACTTGTTTGAAGAAAAAAAACTGGATTTTGTTGCGGCTGCAGAGCAGAGGTACATAGAGCTGGAAGACCGAGATGAAACCAAGTCTGACCACGAGAGGCGCGGGGTCATTAGTGATGTCAGCAGGAAGAAGATACATGTCAAAGGAACAAACATGTTTCACTACAAATCTAAGTCAAATGCCGCGGACTGACATTCCCGATGTGTCTGTGTACTCGGTGACTGTGGTCAGGTGACGAGGTAAAAACATTCAGGGACCAAGATGGTTCAGTGTGTATGTGGTCAGATCCAGCTCACCACATACAGAACTTCATTCAGCTAGAAGGGCGAGCGCTGGCTGAGAGGGAGGAGTTATCAAATATCATCAGATGTGAAGCATCCAGAAATCCTTTCTCCTACCTTTAACATGGAAATCCTACATAGTGTTGCTTTCAAATGTTTTGGCAGGAAGAACTGAAACTGAAACACTTCAGCGCTTTATTTTCCTCAATACCAGTCTTAATATACAAATATTAATGTGTTAAATCCAAACTTGGATTTATCCTGCATTTTTCTTTAACTTTGCATTATTTCCATATGGTTCTAACAATTTCTGATTTTGGACTGTAAATGCCTCAACTTGATAAAGTATGCCAAGAAATAATATTTTAAGAGCTCAAGATCGCTGGAGAAGCACCTTCTTCCTGTAGAGCTTGTGGAAGCGCTCCCTCAGATCGGTGAAGGTGGGCTTCACACACGTGTTGTTGGCCAGCGCTAACAGGGAGTGGGAGTGGCCAACGGGAGGCACTGAACACAGGCCCGTCTTCCAGCCTTCCTGGTTCCACGACACAAATGACAGCGAGGGCTTCAGTCTGGGGGTGCAGAGGAGCAGAGAGACCTGCTCAAATAAACGACACTCTTAAAAGAACAAAAATATCAACAATCACCTCATGGAAACGAGTAGCTGTAAAATCATTCATCAAGAATTAGTTTAAAGTTACTAGTAATACCTCCCTCCTCTGATCTGTGATGTCACTTCAGATAACCAAATAACACAATATGACCCCTTTAAATCATCACATCATTTTTCTGAAAACAAAAACTGATACAACTAAAACTAATATATGATTATGTTTAGTGCTTAAACCTAACTGTAGGAGACTCTTCCTCCTTTCTGTATGCCCTCTTTATCGTGTTCACAGGTGGAGTTTGTTAGCGTCTGTGTGGTGGAGAGGCGCCCCTAACAGGCTGCCGGATACCTGTGGTCAGTCAGAACCACTGAGCAACCTGGTGCACAAATGAGCACAGAGAAAACATGCAAACTCCACACTGTACGTTCCTGTGTGCTGCTTTCGCCTCCCTCCCTTTCCTCCTATTTTTTCCACTGTGCACACACAAAAATATGTTCTCCTACAGCAGCTGCGTTTCAGTTCCTCGTGAAGTCAAAGGTCTCCGGTGAAAGGAGAGCAGCAGGGAGGCGGCTGCTGAATGGAGCAGTCATGAATCATTCCTGCAGGTGTTGAATAGGAGCATTATTGAGAAGCACGAATGCCAAGGTCATCCGTAGGTCCACGTGGGCTGTCACAATTCCTCGGCTGTTTTGACATGGGGGGGGGGTAGGACAGTGCTCTGACCTCTCGATGTTCCTACGGAGGTCCGACACCTGAACGTTGCCCCTGACCATGAGGGCGCAGGCTAAGTAGAGATGGTGCTTCGGGTCAGCTCGGATCAGCTGGTGGTCTTTGCTGAAGGCGTCGCTGAACATCTGGTCCAATCTGGAGGAGACAGTGAAAGCAGTAAAGTGAAGAAAATGCTCACATCACATGCCAGATCCTGGTTTTTCCATCTGTTTCATCATGATGTATATGTAGATGATACAGGAACTGTGAAGTTCAGTCAGTCTGGAGGCCAAACTCTGACAGAGAAAAATTTCTGAGGCTTTATTTATGAAGGGAAGTGAGAAGGTATGATGCATTTAAGCATCTCTGTTCTTCGCTCCCAGTCACCTGTATTTACCTTGAAAGCTACCAGTCAAACCAGCGCTCCGTCGGACCACCAAACAGCTGCTCTGGAGCTGACGGGGTTCCTCACATGAGGACATGTTTCAGGCAGCCGTTTTTGAGGAGTGTTGATGTGGTTTTGTGTTTGAAATCTCAAGCCTCTTGTTTTGTTTATCTTGTGGGTAAATCAGACTAGCTCAAGCAAATATTTAAAATGTTGGAAACACCATTTTAGTATTTCACACATACAACCCCACCAAAACGGGAAAGACTCAACAATGGGCCTCACACACAGGTCTGGAAAGATGACTTATGGGGTTAACGCCTTGTCTTCCGTCAACGAAACATTTAAGAGATAACAATGTTTGATACAAAGCTGGATGAGGGTGAGGGGGGGTGTCATATGTCTTGAGATAAACAAAACATTAAACATGGCATTTTCTCACATATCTGCATATTGTGAAAGTAACAGAACATACACATTGACATTGTAAAGATTAATAATCATCTTCTTCTCCTTTTGGCTGCTCTCCTCAAGGGTCGCCACAGCAAGTCATCTGTCTCCATCTAACTCTATTCTCTGCATCGTCTTCACATCAACTAACTTCATGACCTCTAGCTCTGCCTCCTGTCTCTCGCTCAGGTCCACTGTCTCCAAACCATACAACATCACTGGTCTCACCACTGTCTTCCTTTTCATTCTTGTTGATACTCTTTTATTACACATCCCTCCTGACACTTTTCTCCACCTGTTCCAACCTGGTTCACACCTTTCTTCACCTCTTTTCCACACTCCCCATTGCTCTGGACTGTTGACTCCAAGTACTTAAAATCCGTCACCTTCTTTATCTCTGGTAGGCTCTCTGTTCCTGCTGCCATAAAAAGTCAATCTGGGGCGAACATTGTCCTAATTAGATGAAGGTTAATAACCACATTACTGTTGTCCATGTAAATGTGGTCAATATTCACAGTGAAGCTCATTCATACTTCTGTGATGGCAGCAGTAGTGCATTTCCAGGTACGTTCATTAATTCTCAAAAAGACAACATAAAAACCATTTTCCCATTAGAGAGGCATGTATGAGGAAGAAGAGGGAACAGGTACTGGACTAACCCACCAGCAGACCTGACGAGAGCTGTGAAACTAAAATCGTGACCTCACAGTCAACCTCAGTGTTTCACACCTGAAGTTATTTGGAGGAAGAACATGAAAAAAACTGAAACTCTTCATCACTTGGCATCCTCACAGTTCGATATCCTTTATATCTTTTTAAGTGCTGTGAGAAGGGATGGCAACATTATAAAATGCTGCAGACCTGAAATGAGAATTAGTGTTTGTGTTGTGGTACTGGCTCTTCATGTCCTGAACACACCACAGCGAGGTCATCACTGAGGAGTTCACGTGAGCCTACCACCCACGGCTCTGCAGGAACCGTGACAGCTGTGAAGTAGAATCATCAGCACTGACAGCCCGTCACAGACCTTCTGGTGGGGACGTTGACGTCCGCCAGCGTGTACAGAGGGGTGAGGCTGGGAACCAGGTAGTGCAGACGAGGGAAGGGAACCAGGTTCATGGCGATCTCATTCAGATCCATGTTGAGAGACCCTTCAAAGCGTGCCGAGCTGGAGCCAAAGAAAAGCTAGTCAAGGAGACGCATGGAAAAAGCTGCTGAATAAAAGCAATGAAGTCACACTGATTTAAATGAGACATGTTTAATTAGTGTTTATCTAAAACAATTAGGTTCAGGAATTGTTTAGGAAAAAAAAAAAAAAAATCAAGACTACAGCCTTCAGACGCAGCACTGTGAAAAAGTTTTTGACCTTAGAGTTAAAGATGTTCTCCAGAATAATTTCTGAGGTAGTTAAGAGTCTATGCCGGGACCCTTTTGTTTTTGTCAAGTTTATTATACTCATTTGTTTTTTTCTTTTCATCTATGTCAGAAGTTAGAACTTGGAATGAGACCACAAAAGAGTCGACTATGATCCAGACTTCAGAACCAAACATTGTCCTATGACGAATCAGCCGTTAACACTGCTAGATACGGTTAGCGATGCTAATTCAAAATAACACCTTCTGAGGAATTCAGATCATAAAAGCAGCGTAACAACAGACCACTGATTTAAAAAGTGAACAGTACGATGTGTACGTGTCTTAATGTGAATAAAATAAAGGTTATAAACAGTAAAATTAACCGAGTGAAACCAACTGATTTGCTACAATAAGTGAATTTAAGTGTTTTAACCATGTCTTGGAGTTACAGGTGATAGAAAGTTCTTAGTCCTGATTTGTTATAATTTGTAAAATATGCTGGCTTTACAATCACGTTCATCTTTGCCCTTCCAGCTACAATTTTATAAGAAGGGTGAAAAAACAAGCACCTCTGACAAACTTCCTCCAACTATTTCAACATTTACTGTGGATCACTTCCAGACAGCAACGATGTTAAATTATCAAAAAAAAAACAACGGTGGTTTGTCAAACTATTTCAAACTTACAGAACACTGACAAGTGAACGCCTGTCCAAAAAGGCTTTATGGATCGCAAAAGTTCAAATCCTAAGGTCAATTCAGTTCATAATTGAGACATTGTCTCGACGTCTACTAAATTTGGTCAGATTTCCTCCACAGTGGACATTGTTGACATCATTCAGCTGTTGGCTGCTGTTGGACTTTGATGATCCCAGTCTACAACTAGTTTTCACTTCTCAGAGGGGGAAAAGAGGAGGGGCGGGGGCATCATGAAATTATATATATTTTTTTGTGATCGCTCTTTGTCTTCGTTTTAGAGACAATGTGCATTTTTACAGTCTTGCTTGGTATTTGGTGATGCCTTCTGTCTCCACAGATTGAATCCATGGAGTTGATCTGTGGACGAGCTAAAGATGGTGTGCTATTGGCAGGTTCTAACTTCTGTCAACTTCAGACCAACCAACACCTCCGTGATGACACTGAGTGACAAACACTGCACTAGAGTATGTAATTACATCACGTATGTTCGCCGTCACTTAATGAGTTCCAAATCAAAGCGAAACTGAGTAAACCTGCGTACATTTATAGTTCAATAAACAAACTTCAGTCCATGATTCAGTTTAAGCAAACACTCCACGACAGGCTGTTTTTCTCTGCACACAGGAGCCCACTGTACATGAGAAAAACATCAGAGCATACCTGGTGATGTTGAGCAGCAGGTTAGCCACGATGTTATTCATGGCATCAAAGGGCTTCTCGGCTCCACTGAGTCCACCTCGTCCAGAAGTGACTGGGCTGTCCCTCCTGATGGTGAACCCTGGCTTTGCACTGTGAGACATGGCATTTATCTTGTTCACAATGTCCACCAAAGACTGGAATGGGAGAAGGTAGAGAAAACGGATCAAGAAAGAAATAGTCATTTGTAGATGGAGACTTCTGTCTGGAGAGAGGAAGAGCAGAAACCTGGTTTTCAACAGGCAGAACACAGTCGGCGTGCTCCGTGAGCTCCCTCATGGCCAGCACACTGTTGTAGGGGGAAGTGATCACATCATCTTCTGCAGATGGATACATGGAGGTGACGATCCGACACACATCAGGGAAATCCTCCTCCAGCAGGCTGAGCACTTTGGTCCCCAGGCCGGAGCCGGTACCTCAAATCCACAGTCATTCTGTTACCATCAATCACAGTAACCTAGCAACTGTCAGATTTGAGATATTGATATTTAATGCGATCATAACATTGTGGCTACATTTTTATGGGATCCTCAGATTTTCTTTATCCTTAGACCTGATACACTTCACAGCCAGAGAATAAGATTAAAGTAACATCTGTGCCGCTAAATACACCACCACACACCTCAACTGGGACACAAGTGATGATAAACAAAGAAAACAGTGTACCTTTAACCCTTCTTAATGATGCCCATTTTTTAAGATTTCCACTCAAGACTAACATTGTTTATCTGTTTCCTGAAATCCAGTCTGCATCATCTGACCCTGGATCGGGGGTGAGGGGTGGATTGGGTGTAGACTGGGAACATATTAAGTAAAGTGTGTAAAAAGTCTGACATATTGAAGAAATGCAGGGACTGGAATTTACACTGAGTGTGTGAATGCAGGAAACTAGTCCGTTCACCAAACTGTTCATTGTGAGTCTGGGTGAGAAACGGCTTTAGTGGCCTACCTCCTCCCATAGAGTGGATGAGAAAGAAGCACTGCAGACAGTCACAGTGTTCTGCTGCCTTCCTCAGCTTGTCTGCGATCCGTTCGCTGTAGGCGGAGCCGTACGTCATGTGTCCCACCGCCCTGGAGCAAAGGTTTGGTAATTACAGGTCTTGCATTGTGATTCAGAGCTAAATGACAAAAACTGTGTCGCATTGTCTATAAACGCTGTATTCAGAAACAAGTTTTGAAAATTCACACAGCGTTCCAGATGGAAAACAAAGAAATATTAAAATAGACAGTTCATTTACTTTTCTTTCCTAATTATTAATAATAATTAATATGAAGCTGTTTTTGCTTTTCAGTCCTCCAGCACATCCCAACAACAGCTGGTAGAGGGACAATTTAATGTTAGTATAAAAAATAATGATTTTTCAAACAGGTGATTGTCATATTTAGTACAAAAGCAATGCTCATGAAAAGTTTTTAGGAGCAACTGGAGGATGTCCAAAAAAATAATATTGAGAAAATATTTGATCTGATTGCAAACAAAGAAAGTAAAGGACAGACTGAAGGAGCTCACTGTTGAGGGAAACAAGTCTCGTGTGACAGTTCATACGTAACTGTGTCATGTAAACGCCCCTTTAATGTGCTGAAATTCCTCTCCCAGTGAATCACCAACAATTCGGCTACACGTGCAGCTTTTTTTCTTTTTTGTGGCTGTCACGCAAAAAAAAAAAAAAAGCCTGGAGGGAAACTGTCCACACCAGGGCTGGAACAAAGCACAGCTGAACTCTCCCTCTGATTATATACCATGTAAGATCCTTAAAGGACAAACTGGAATGAAAATAAACAAATCAACAAGTCATATAACCTGAACACCAGCAGTGTTCCCCATTTGTTTGCTCTTTTTTAAAGTTATTTTATAAACTTGGGACTTATACAAGGAAATATTTCACACTTCAGAATATTCAGAATTCCTGGAATCTAATTTCTTTCTCTGCTCACGAGCTCTCTGTGATGTAAGATCACGTGTGGATGGTTGTAAAACAGTTACAGTATGTAAAAGACGGTGGCGTGCCAGGGTGGCTCCTCCCCCCGTGAGCTAGAAGGACTCCTGCCGTGAGTCTGTCTCTCACCAGTTGTTGCCTGAACCCGACACGTCTGTGAGGAGCTGAGCGTCATCGAACACTTCCCTCAGCGGGCCCTGCAGGATCTCGTTGATCACGCCTTCCTCCATATCCACCAGGACCGCCTGCAGAATCCAATATGTGAGAACGTGACCGTCTCGTATGTTTCAGAGCCATCATTCCTCCGACTGCTGCAGTCGTTTCATAACTCCTCTCTGTAACCTGATGACCGCCCTTGATCACACACAATTCAAGCTCGACTCCAAAACAGAGGAAAAACAAGTCAAATCTCAATCACTATTCTATTGCTGTTTCTGGTTTGCAATCATTTACTGTACACCCTAAGTGTGCTTTTTAAACATGTTCTTCTGTTAGTAATAAAGTTTGATCTCATTTAATCGATGTTTCCTGTGACGAGTGGAAGAAAGTGTGATTTTTAAGGGTTAACTCAACTTACTCTGGCCTTCAGATGCTGGATTCTCCCACCAACACCACACACCCCACCATCACCTTTCCTAGAAATTGATGCCAAACATAAAAACAGATGAAAAAATGTAAAAACAAAACAAAACTTGAAGCTTTGTGTTGTCACCTCACCACCACGACTGATTACCTTGAATCGATGTTCCGGAAAAAGCTGCTGAGGGCCTCATCATACAGCCCCCCCTGAGGAGAAGATCATCAGCTGTTACAGGTGTGCTGCAGGTCATAAATGTGATGTGCATTTATGGAAAAAAAGCACAAAATATTAGAGTTTCCAAAAAAAAAAAAAGTCCGGACCTTAATGAAGGAAAAACCCAAATCACATAAACCCATATCTTATTCACAATAGGACACATGAAGCATGTCCAATGTGTCATCTTAAGACGAAAATGGCTCAAAAAAGTTGGGACAGGGTGTCATTTACTTCTGTGTACCACCTCCTCTTCTTCTGACAACAGTTCAGAAACATCTGGGACTGAGGAGGAGACCTTTTTTTTTTTTTTTTTTTTTGAGTTTTAGGAGAAAAACGTCTCCCTGTCTGGTCTGATACAGGGTCGGCTCTCCTCAACAGTCCAGTGTATTTGTCAGTTTTTTTTTTCATGTGGCTCCAAATGTTTTTAGTTGGTGAAAGGTCAGGACTGGAGGAAGACCAGTGCAGAACCTCGACTACTAGAAGACGTGACGGATGGAGTATGTGGTTTAGCATTGTCTTACTGAAATATGCAGGGGTCTTCCTGACACAGACCCTGTCCGGATGAGAGTAGATAATGTTGTAAAACTTGTAGATATCTTTCAGAAACTTACATTTCCTTTCCAGATGTGCAAGCTGCCAATTGCATGGACAGTAATGGACCTTCATACCATCAGAGATGCAGGATTTTGAACTAACTGCTGATAAATGTGATCTAACGTGGAAGAGCCATCATTTCCAAAAAGAAACTGAGGTTTTACTTTGTCTGACAACCGGAGTTTCCACTTTGCCTCGGTCCGTTTTAAATGAGTCTTGGCCCTGAGACGACAGCATCGCTTTCGGATCATTTCCACATATCACATCTTTGTATGACAGAGCTTTGACCTGCATCTGTGTAAGACAACTGTGTTCTTGGACAGTGGTTTCTATTAAAGAGCCACTGGTCCTAGCACCGTGCCACCTCAGAGATCATGGGCTTCTAAGATACATTTCTGGCTTTGTTCCAAACACACAGGGATTTCTCCAGATTCTCAGAAGCTTCTGATGGAGGTATTCCAAGTCTTTTCCCGTGACTTCTCACATCATGTTTCAGAGTCATTTTAAAGTGAGGAACATTATTTTTGACATTTGTGGATGAATCTTTACTTCAGAGAGACTGTGCCTGTGTAAGACAATCATTTTATCCTGGTCCATGTTCACATAATGATCGGTCATTATGGTAACAGCTCTTTTTTTTTAGTACCACTTACTTTTCCAGACTTTTGTGTCCCCTGTTTCAACTTTGAGACATTTGCTGCCATCAAATTCAAAATCAGCTAATATTTTTAATGAAACGATAAAATGTCTCACTTCCATCATCTGATATGTTTTCTGTGTTCTAGCGTGAATAAAATGTGGCTTTATGAAATTTGAAATTCATTTATGGGCCACTTCTTTTTAAAACAAGTCAGGTTAAATGTCTCTGCAGCTGAGTTTCCTGTTTGCAGGAATAGCTTAGGTTAGAAAAACTGAAAACATGTCGCTGCAACTGAAACACCCAACTTACCAGATTTGATTTAAATCATAACTTTTCATAGGTTTTTAAGGAAAGGAACTCTGTCTGTTTTTCATTAAAGTTGCTAAGAAACTCTGTAAGTCATCCTTCGGTTCTGTTACTATAAAAGGGTGGCCCTAAGAATTACTTTCACCACAAAGAAATGTGTAAACAGTGTTTTGAATCGGTGGTTAATCAAATAGAAGAAGAATGAAAACAGCTCATGAAAATTTACTGATGCACCCGGGGACCTCTTACAACACTTCCTGACAGTCCAGAACACAAGGAATTTAATTTATGAGGATAATAGGAACAAATGTGACATTCCCATTTGAGATGCTGGTTTTGACTCTGAAGTTTCATAAAAGGACAATGAAAGAAAAACAATTAAAAAAAAAAACAGGCAGGAAAGGGAGGTGGAGCAAAATCAATCATGATTGCTACAGGAGATGGAGATGTTTGTCCACTTTTAGATGCTTTGTGATGCAGACGCTAACAATATTACATTGATTAGAAAATTTGACAGAATTAAAGTTTATGAAGTTTAAGTTACACGTCATGACATTAAATATAGGTTTTGTAAAATGCTGAAGGAAATGATGAAGCTCATTAGAAGAAATAAAAATGCCTCAACAACATAATACTTAAAAGAAAACTGTTTCAGTATTTCAGTTAGTGTCATTTTATTCTGGATTAACCCATTTAATTTGACGTCTGCGTTTAAAAATATAAAACAGTTCTTCTCAGTCTATTTCTGCCTTCTGCAACAAAAACTACAAATTATCCAGACACCAGGCTTGCTATACACAATCAATACATGGCTTTGAGTAAATATTTCACCAATATTTTGAAAAAATGAAGTAAAACGAACTAGTAAGACACAATGCCGATGAAAAGTTGTTAGAAGGAATTTTGACTTCAAAGTTACACACCAAAAAATGTTGAATAAAATAAAATCCAAAACTGTCCATAGTTATGCAAGGTTTCAGTGGAAATAATTGCTTAGCTCTTTACTGGTCAAATTACCGCAATTACCATTAACATTTGGTAACTTACGGTGGAAAATTCTGGAGGGAAAAAAGGATTGTAAAAGTAATCATAAAATGTTCATCATGAATTTTCGACTAAAAGTTTAAAAATTCAAAATATTTCATTGAGTGAACTATAACACATCATGAAATATCAAATTTCAGAAGATTGTCATTACAAATGTAAATGATCAATGTTAATTAAAACAAACAAGCTCATTTATAATGGCATTAGGAATCTTTTGCCATTCGTTTAAGGTTGTATTTATTTATTCTTAAGAACTGACAAGAAGCAGATTAGTGTTCTTGCTATTCTTATTCCTTTTTATTATTTTCTCATTTATCTTTTATTTTTAGTATGTCAGCCTGAGGTAAGTTATAATTTAATTTTCTGATGTTAAAAAGCCATAATATAAATCAAGTAAAACAAAAACAACCTTGTGTAAGATATTCTCATTCGGACGCCAGAGAGCGCCTGCGCCCCCTGCTGTTTAGATTAGGTATTTTAGGTATACTTTATGTTGAGGTTCTCTCTCTTTTTTTTTTTTGGCTTTTTGCAATAAAAGTTGCTGGGTCTAAAAACATATCTTTAAAGTGAGGAGAGATTCTCCCTTAGCTGCTCCACATAAGGAGGAGTTATGCTGTTTTGGGGGAGAACATCGTAGTACTCTTACACCTAATTCTTCTGTCAGAAAGAAGACATTTCCTCCAGGAGAACATAGATTATTTATTTGTACCAGGACACTATCTGTTACCACAGCTCTAGAGCTTATTCTGTCAAATTCTTAAATGACTAATTACCAGTTTCCATTTTCATGTTTTCTCTGAAATAAATCTAAGTTATTTGTCCCTCTTGGCAGTCATCTATTTGAGCTGCAGCAGTTTCTTTTGTTTACCCTCTTTCCTCCATTACATTAATTCATTTGAACACATTGTCTTCTTCTCCTTCTTTTCCTTTCGGCTGCTCCCTCCCAGAAATAAAAATGGGACTAGTGGCTAAAAAACTCCTTTTTTGTTGACTCATTATCAGAGTGAGTCAGCTATTGTTGTGGTTGATCAATATGAATAGGAATCAAAATATTTGAACATGTCTGGTTCATCCTTGAGTACAATTTCCAGATATCTGAAAGCCCAACATTGTACTGTTCAAACAATAATCCACAAGTATAAACAGCTCAGGAAGATGGCTTCTGTGAGGCGGAAATGAATGTGGTTTGGTGAAAAAAAAAAAGTGCAAATGAACCCCAGAACAACAATAAAAGTCCCTGTAAAGATGCTGACAGAAAGAAAGTATCATTAACTCCAGTAACCCATGGTGTGTACTGACATGAGCTGAACACCAATGCACGACAGAAAGCCACTGCTCCAAAAGCACCAGAAAAAGACAGACTACAGTTTACACTTACACATGAGGACTGACTGACTAAATAAATCAATCTTTATTTCTGGAGACAGGCCCTGTTGTCTGTTTAGAATAAAAAAAATAAATAACTGGCCATCATGATCGATGTTGTGCTAGGAAGAAAATGGGAAAACCTGGAAGCCTCAGAAAACCATCGCAACTGTGAAGTACGTGTTCCAGGACAAATCTGTGCACTTCAAGAGGAAATAAAATGATGCAGACATATTGAATGGAACATCTCAAGACATTAGGGAAAAAGGTAAAGGTTGGGAGTAGATGAGTCTTCCATATAGAAAATGGCATCACTTTTATATTAGGTGGAAAGTGGCTTACGAACAACAGAAATAAAGGTAAAGATCGTCTTTCTGGTTATAAAAATAGTCCTCACCTTCAGCCTGTAGAAGGTTTAGGAGCCGTTCTAGTGTGAGAAAGAAAGTCCATAAACAAGACTCGGTTTCTTTGGTTCTGTTAGAAGGAAGGAGAACTTCCAGTACGATCAAGCAAGACGAACTACCAAAATGTCTGAGCGAAAAAAATATTTTAAAGGCAGAAACTAAATGAGACTTTATGAACACCTTCTCACTGAAGAAAGTCATAAAACACTTAAAAAATAAATATGAAACTGGAGTCCTTAAAGACCTAAAACAGAAAAAGAAACCCTTCATTTACCATCAAACATTGAGAAAAAAGTTTGTCTTTTTGTTCGTAAAGCTGTGAGTGGGTGGGTAGATGGATGGATGGATGCACAGGCATCAAACTCCAGTCCTCCAGGGCTGCTGTCCTGCATCTTTTAGATGTTTCCCTGCTCTAACACACCTGATTCAAATTAACAGCCATTATCAGCTTCTCATCCAGGTCTCCACCAGTCTGTTCATGATACAGTCGTTTGTATCTGAGTCTGATGACACAGAGAAACATGTAAAACATCCAGGACAGTGGCTGAGGACTGGAGTTCGACATCCCTGGATGGATGGATAGACAGATGTCCTCGTGCGTGTCTCCACCTACCTTATTGACGTGCGCGTGCTCGCGCAGAGCGAGATCCCAGAACCTGCAGCCCACCTGGTTTCCACACTGTCCAACTAAAAAAAACATGTTTTAGACGCTAAACATTTCTCCCAGAAGGGTTTTAGGATTCAAGCGTAAGTAGTTAGCACATTTCGTGTAAAGTTTTGTCTTTTTTGATCACACAGGAGGAGAAAGAAGCTCTAAACTGAACAAAGACTTTAATGCTGTTTTCAACCGCAGTCACGATGACTCACCTTGAACAACAATCGACTGTGTCATCGCAGCAACCTTCTTTCCAACAGAGATAAGCTGCACTTTTTCATATTTGTTCACAATTATACCAGAAAAATCAAGTATCAACACTTTTAACTTCTTAAATTCGCGCCGTGCTCATGTTTGGTCGCTTGTTGATGACGTTTTTGCCATGGAAACCGCGTTTGGCTTCAGTTTGACGTACGTACGTCTGTGACGGGAACGCACTACGTAAGCAGCGTAACTCCCGGGTGTGAATGAATATATATATATTTTTTTAATTAAATATTTTTTGAAGACATGATTTACTGTTATTCACCATAACTTTCATTCAACAATAACACTGTTATTATTATTATTATTATTACTACATTGTATACATAACAAAATAGAAATAATGTTATGTGTTTTAAAAACTGTTTCTTTAAAAGAAATTCTACTATAGCCATGTTTGTTAATAAAAGAAAATATCCTTAAAGTTTGGAAACAGCTGTTAACTCTTGAATAAGATAGTTCTATATAAAAGAGAAGTTCCATATAGACACATATATGCACACACTCAAACACACAACCATCCCAGCATATGTAAACATAAAATTTAATTGCACTTAGCCATGATTGGTGAACAATATGATGGTAAATGACATGATGATAAATATTGCACATGAAACTGTAAAACTTCAGTGACAGCACTGACAGTATTGTACACTGAAATTATAAATATTTAAAATGTAAACTGATTTGTGCCTGAGGTATGTTATGGCATTGTACAGAGATGTACGGCGATTATACTGAGTGACAAATGACAGTCTCGATGTTTGTATTTTGGTTCAGAGTTTAATAGTCTAATGGCTATTGTACAGAAACGGTTTAACATTCTGGTGGTCCTGGTTTTGATTGTTCCACAGGACAAATCTTCAAACAGATGTTGGGTTGGATGAGATGAGTCCTCCAGGATCTTCCTCACTTCTTTGAAGCAATGTAAGGTAAATATCTCCTCTACAGCAGCCAGGGTTATGTTTGTGATTTTCTGTGCAGCGTTGATGACTCTGCAGGTCTTGAGCCAGTGCAGGACTGTTATTGCTGGGTGGATGAAGTTTTTGTTTTGGGTTGTGACGTATTCCTTACCAAGCCAGTGGATTTTTTTGAGTACTTGGATTGACTGTCTGTCCTCCTGGAGACTGGCTTGGCCTCTTGATGCCCCTCCTCAAGTCTAACTTGGCAACACTGCTGTTGCATATTCATTTAAAAATCTGACACAATTTTCAACAGTAAGAATAAAATATTGCTGACATGCTTTGTTCAAAATGCGACAGGGATATGGTACAAATGGTTCTGCCCATAACAGCCAGGTTTCGGGGGTGGAGTCAGCTATTTGACTTTGCTAATACCCCACCCACACAGCAGCGCTGCAGCAACTCTTGACGGTGGGTGTTTGTGATGCACCTTCATTAAATCATGAACAACCATCAAACATCTTTCCACTACCAAGACAAGGAGGTCGCCTGCTTTGAAACTGTTCCACCCAGCTAGCACTAGCCGTGTAGCCACAGTTTGATTGGGTGACGCTCACATCAAGGCGTGAAAAGTTGATAATTCTCCAAAGTTTGATGGAAACAGCTCTGTCGCTGTTATGTATGGCACCAGCACATCTGTGTGGCTTTTTCACAGTCTGTTGAAATTGGCTTTAATGTTAACTGCTGCCAGTGATATGAAGTTAGGGGGAAATAAAAATGTGAAGAAGCTGGATATTTGTACTCTACGGATATGGGCTGATCCTGTTTGTTACGGATATGGGCGGAGCCTGCTGTCTAACTTATTTTTGTCTGTCTTTTGGTTCGTGGCCTGAAAACATGCCCGTGTGGCTTCAATATTACTGTTGAAATGGAGTAATACCATCGGCAGTGTGGGGGCATTATTCAGTCAGTTGTTTACCAAATATGAGAAAAGGAAACGGAAGATAATGAAACATAAGAATGAGGGATTGAAGTGGAAATATGAGGGATAGCGATGGACACAATATTTAGAATGGACGGATGTACAAAAGTAAGAAAGTAGAGTATAAGTGAGCATTAATTTTCCTCTGATCTGGGTCTTGATGTCACAGCAAACTTAAAATATGAAAACTCTCAGAATGATAAGTTGTCAGATATGGTTGGGTTATGTTGAGTCGTTAGGCTGGTAGTGACTTCAAACATCTAAATAAATGGACAGAAAAGGAAACCTTTCACCACACACACACACACACACACACACACACACACACACACACACACACACACACACACACACACACACACAC
>JAOWBL010054649.1:0-64261 GCA_028564865.1 Zenarchopterus dispar | reverse complement strand
GTGTGTATATATATATATATATATATATATATATATATATATTTTTTTTTTTTTTTTTTTTTTTCTCAAATTAAAGGCAGCTTGGGTATTTGTCTATAATCCAAGTCATCATCTCTTTTACGCAAGTCTGTTAGAAAATATTCAAGGACACAACAAGAGGACAGTGAACTATGGAAATTGGGAGCCCAACAGAATCCATCTTTCATATTATGAAAAACTTTGTGGGTATTACATCAAGAAGGTTGGAAGTTACTCATGTGGTGAGATTTCTAGAAGTTCAGTAAGAGTAATGGATGGAATATAATCAATTGAAAGCAGCATGATGTGGATGTGAGATGTCTGGGTGGGTACAATTTGGAATAATAGACTTTATTATTTATATCTTTTCATCTATAAAATAAGATTATAAACTCTCAAAGGCTTGAACCACAGCAACTGTACTTTTTAAAAGAGTCTTGTTGGCTTGATTCAAGCATTGGTGAAATACCATAACCTGGATGACCCTGATGAATCTATATGTGCACAAGATTAGAAATATGTCATGGTATATGTTATATATGCAGTAGGTTGTATTTGTCTGAGAAGTTTTGTGCATTCACTTCCATTATTATGTAGCAACGTTTCCTTTGTTATTTAAACCCCCCCCACACCCCCCCCCCCATCCAGATTTCTTCCATCTCTGCAAATAACTTTTAAAAATACATTTAACAGGGTTCTTGAGTCATCAAAACCAATTTGCTTTGTTGTTATTGTGCTTTATGTCTTGACTGCATATGCAGTCTTCACGGTAATACAGTCCATATGAGGGCAATTAAATGTCTTTTTATAACATGCTTTTAAAATATAGATTGAAGTACAATGTAAATTAAGCCCTCAGGAGATCTAGGTTTTTTCAATCTTAAACTAATGAACAGATGAGATGTGTCTGAATTCAGTAAGAGTTAATTGATCTCATTGTATATTTTGCATCTTTGCAGTGTTCAGGGAATAAAATGTTGTGTTTGAGTTTTTATAATCAGTAAAAAATAGAAACTTTAGCATGAGAACAAGTTTACTAAATAGAATAACTTGGCATAGAATGTTGTTTAAAATTTAATTAGATTTTACAATGTGTAACTATTTCCAAGGGTATATAATTTATAGCACAGGTCTTAATGGTACTTTTTGTAGTGACCTTGTGAATTTCTTCCCCCTGGGTGTATCCAAGGTTAACGTCGGGGGGTGGGGAAAAGGTACCTTGCTGACTTCCATCAGTAGACACAAGGTGCTTTCTCATTACCGTATTTCAGATCTTTCCTCCCTGGGAAAGCCACAAATCGCTCTAGTCTGCCATTATGAGTGATGGCTCAATACCGTTATTGCTGTTCTGAAGAGCAAAGGTCAAGGAGCAATCGAGGAGGTTGCCTGCAGGAGACATGAGTGAGGGCACATAAGAGCACCCTTTGTGTAAGTCTGTAATCCCCTTTATGCTGCTGTCATCAGAAACCGAGCTCTCATTTTACTAAAGCTCTTTCCTCACACGATATCATTTCTCCCTTGTGATTCGCTTGGAAGTGACTAACGGGAGGGAATAAGATGGAAGTGAGGGAAATAAACATTTAAGACAAATGCCTGTTTCCTGGAGTTAAACTTGGTTTTGGCTCACCAGGGCTCAGCATTGGTACATATGTTTTGTCATCATTGGATGCTTACATTTTCTTATCTTCAATGATTTATATTTCAGTAGTGCCCCACCTCCACCCCTTCAGTCATGAAAACCATGAAAACACGAACCCTGCTTGCAAACACAACAATGAACCTTAGGCCTTCCTCTCTGACTGTGCTACAGTACACCCGAGTCTGCAGGACTTGTGCAAGCCGTGTGACTCGACTTGTAGAACAAAGCAGAAAATCAAAAAGTAAGACATTATTTCCTGATTGTTTCCCAGCCGTTATATTCTATCCAGGATTGGCACTCAAGTTCTGGAGAAGGGAGGTCTTTCAGGTCTACAGGATGTAACTTTTCCAGAATCTTGCCACAAGCAACAGCAGTCACTCTGGTTATATTGTACCTCGGTATGTTCCTGATTTTTATTTTTACTTTGTTTAAATCAAAGCCACCAGAGCCCCAAAAATGCTGTGTAGCTTTAAATGAGGGCAGAGGGAGGGGGGTAATGAGCAATAACAAGTCAGGCTTTTCTACTGAACTTTTTTTCCTGTTCAAACACTACACGTCTGACAGCTTGTCAAAGGGTTTGTAATTGTGAGTGTCTGTATGCGATTGTAATAACATTTCTTTTTTTGTAGTAATTTTTTGCAACTGTATCATTTATTTTTGGGAATTATTTAGTTCAGTAATGGCAAAGGGAAGGATACTGACAGACTAACATATGTTGGACCTGTGACCAAACCACTTGTATTTTGTAATGTTATCTTCTTTTAAAGTCAGTTTTCAAGATTGTGAGGAAGTAATAACATATTTTTTATGGGACTTTGAAAGATCCTGGCCTGCTATGGAAATTTCAGAAGCTGTTTTCAGTCTGTGTTTTCTGTCAACAGCACTAGTTTATAGTTGATACAGATGCACAAGAATGCACTCGGCACACTGCTGTGCCTGAAATAATCCTGATTGGTGTGCAGACCAGAGGAATATGTCACATTGTATTATTTACACTTTGTCAGATGTTATCTCTGTGCACATATGTGGTGCAATGATTGCAACCCTTAAACCACAGATCCCCCTCTGCAACATTACAAATCTCAGCTTAACCACTGCCCTCTGCCATGTGCTCCTTTGACTGTATTGGTAAGCTAGAGCTGTTGGAGTGTTTTACCTCATCACTACCAAGGTGCATGGGCATCTTGTTGTACAGGTGATACAAGGTATGTGGCTGCTTCGGGAGGATGGTGGTCTAACCACAAACCTGTTGGCTCATGGAATAATAAAGCCACCTGACTGTCTTGTATTTAGCCTTTAAAGTTCCCTCTTGCTTCCACTGTTTACCAGTGTTTTTGTTTGTTTGAAAAACAGTGTTTGTACCAGTGTGCATTTATGGGTGAGGCTTCCAGATGGGACCACTTGCCACAAGCACAGTGTGGGAATATGATTTTTTTTTGGTGAAGTCTGTCATGTTTAGGTCACCAGCCCCTGCAGGGAGAGTTGTGTTTCATTGTCACAGATCATCAGTGTGCATTGTTTACATAAAGGAAAGAAAATATTGTTTGGAACTTATATTTTTCACAATGACATTAGCAACTACAATTCTATGTGAAATTTTTGATCCATGTAAATGAATGCATGCACTAGCGAACAGAATTTCAAATAGCTTCTCCTTTTTTGTTGACAAAATTTAAATGGGGAACAAAGAAAATGGACCAGTAATGGCTACATGCAATGAGAGGGCCATCTTCCATACATGCACTTGGAAATAAATGATCTCATTATGTTTATTAACTACTAATTAGTGCACCTGGGTTTGTGGCTGCCAACTTTAATTACCTCCCACAGGTCCCATATTTCTCTGTGAAATGCATGATGGGATTCATCAAGTGCCAGCTTTAAGGGCTTTCCATGATGGTATAATATTCAAACTCATCTATATGAGAAGTAAAAATGAGGTTAAGGCCATTTCCTCAGTGTAATCTTTAGAGGCTACTTCTGACTTAACAGTGGCATTTCTTCTTATAAGCCTGGCAGATCAAATAGCAAAGCTTAAGGAAATTGATGATTGGTTCAATATTTTCCAGCCAATTTCCTTGAAATTTTGCTCATTTTCCTCTGATTAAATTTAAATCTTTTTTCATGAGTCCTATGCAATAGGGTAATAATTATACGCTAAATGTTGGTCCCAGTAATTAGGCAGTGTTTATATAGTGGTGTAAAATGGTATATAAAGTAATGTGATTGGAGAATAATTTCCAGTTAGTAGTGACTTTTCACTTTTACAATTATATCTACATTGTAGTTTTACAGAATAATTATTAGAGCTTAAGTGGAAGGGAAATGGGCTTCTTTTGGTTCTCGAACATCTTTGACGTCTCACAGAAAAGGCTTCCAGAGATTTGGGGAAAAATCTTCAGGATTTTCTCCAAATAAAATGTCGTACTGCATTTTAGACCCGGCAGCACTTTTGATCTAAAGCTGGTGATTCATTTGTAAGAATATAAAACCCTTACACCAGCTGAACATTGTTGTCTAAGTAGTTAAATGTGTCGTGTTGGACACAGGATGTATATAAAAGAAGCTAAATGACACACATGCACTTGGCTCAACACAACTCCACAAGTCTTACTTGTGACTTAGCAGTGTTGACTCAAAGACCTGCATGTCACAGATGAGACACTGCTTGTAAAGAAAGTAATGTAAACTGACCAGAAGAGATGAGCTGTATGATAGACAGAAAAATAAAACTGCTAGCAAAAACTCCTGTTCTTTAAATGTTAAACTGAATAAACTATCTCTAAAGTGGGTGTGTACACCATGATGGTGGTTAATTGATTGCTAAAGTCATTGTGCATCCAATTTTCCACTAGCTTGAATATGCCGTGTTTTTTCTTTTACCCACCTGCCAACTGTCATGATGACAAACCTCGCACTTCCTCGACGGGCTCAGCTCACGTTGGCCCAAAGCTCACCACATATAGAAATAACCGTCTTTGAAGATCTGTGTGAACTTGGCTTGTACCATAAAATGTTTCAAGTTGTCAGCAAGACTAGACCATTTAGTATTGCTTCAAATCCCTTCTCTTTCATGTTTCATTTAATCTTCATGATTCATTTGACCTCCTACGTCTCAGATAATGGCGGGCTTGCTAAATGACCCACATAACGGGTGGTGCCTTCATGACCCTAAATGTGCTTAAATGCCTGGAATTCATCAGCAGTCAGTTAAAAGTAAAGGAGGGTCTTGGATGAGAGGTGAAGCATTTTTAAGGACCTGAGCCAAGTTGTCGTCTTAGAACTGGTCGTATCACATTTTCCCTGATTTTAAAAGTTTTGACAATATAAATACACTTGAGTAAAATACACACTCCATATAAACTGAAGAACTTCAGGATCTCTGACCTGTAAATAAAAGTAGTTAAAACCAAACAAATCACACTGTTAGGCACAAAAATGACAATTGATTATATTTTATCAGCTTTTTATTGAGCAAACACTGACGTTATTGTGTATGACATAAGTTTAAGAACTTGTTTTAAAAAAAAAAACTCTTCAGTGATATAATCTTAGCCCTAATCCAGCAAAGCAAGCCCAAAATTATGATTCTGTTCCATCATACTTTACCACTGGGATCTTGGTTTGACTTTAATAAATTCTGCCCTTTTTGTGCCCTAAATAGTGCTAAGTATCTCTCCCAAACAATTAGTCCTCCTCGATTATGGGGGGAGGGGAGTGTTGAGGTGGGGGTTGGGGATGGTGGTGGATTAGGAATAATCATAATCAAGATTATTATGGTCAACTCTGAAATCACAAGTATTTAAAAAGACTGACTTTTTAACCATGATGCATTTATGGAACATGGAATATATATGTTAAAATTTCCCCAATAAACGCCAGACTAAATAAAATTACAGATTAAATAAAAATGACCCAGACCTACCGAGCAAATGCTGGCAGACCTGCTCAAATAGCCCCTTCCACATTTTTGGCCAGAAACACTATTGTGACATCAGTGTTATTTAAAACTGATTTATATTTTGTACAATTTATTTATATTTTATATAAATACATGTGAATACAAATAACATATAAATATGTTTTATATTACTTATATTTTATATAAATACATGTTCACACAAAAAGAACATGAAGTGTGAATGTCAGTCAGAAGACTGAACAGAATATGTTCCAAAATCTTTATTTTTATTTATTTTTAATTGACATTAGTCTGATTTGTTAAATTGCCTACATCATATGCTTTTTCTCTGGTTGTATGCCAATTCAATAGTGTAAAGAGGCAGTTTATTTTGTTTGTGTACCCCCTGAAAATTACAGTAGAGTCCAGATGAACCAGACTTGGTGTTTAAAGACGAAGAGAAACAGGAATAGCTGGCCTGACTATTTTGGATTATAATTATTTTTCCTCTTTGAATTAACTTTAGACTGCCTTTTTTGTTTGCACTATAAAACGAGTAGCACAAGAATTGGACAAGTTCAATCAATCATTAATTGAATCATTAACAGAAACTTCCAGCTCAGCTCTGGCTGGTTTGTTTAATGTAATAAAGTTTTGATTATAAAAGATTGATTAATT
This sequence comes from Zenarchopterus dispar, assembly GCA_028564865.1. Lineage (NCBI taxonomy): Eukaryota > Metazoa > Chordata > Actinopteri > Beloniformes > Zenarchopteridae > Zenarchopterus > Zenarchopterus dispar. The sequence continues at coordinate 58,025 of JAOWBL010054649.1, read as the reverse complement.
CAGCCTTGATTAAAAGCAGTTCAGTTCAAATTTATCTTCAAATAACATTGTAGTGCTAGAAATTGATGTTATGGGTACCATATGTAGGCCTAATTATGTTTGTTTTAATTTTATTTTTTTAAGAAAACATCCCATTGAACTAGTTTGATTTTCTTTGTGGTCCTTGAGGTGGGTTCATTTAGGCTGCGCTGCAGGGAATAACATCATCTGTTACTGAAATATTGCCAGTGCGAGTAGATGACTCTTTGCTGTTTTTCCTTTTGTAGAGTGTTAAATGAAGCAAACGTCCTTTCAAAATCTATTTTTATATTCATAAATTTTCCACTTTAAGTATGTCATGACTTCTTAATGAATAGAAGAGGTTAGTTTTTAATTTAGAAAGGAAAAATTAAAGACTGTGTGTTTTTCTTTTTCGATCCCCCCCAAAAAAGAGGAAGGAAATTTTTATATTAAACTTTGGAAGTGCTTCGTGCCTATAACTGTGAGCTGTGAATTAAACAGAATTGTTAGTCTGCTTAATCATTTGAAGCCTACACAACTGACAAAAGTCTGACTTTCCAAGCAGTTATGTTTCTGGACAAATTGGATAGTTATGGTTATATTGAACCCTTCTCCTCCATTTGAGGATAAAATGGTTTAGTCTAAGAGTACAAATAGCTGGCCTGAGTTGAAGTAACGACTTCTGTAGATGCACAGATCAAGGTGAAAGTCTGAGCCATGAGATTAACACCATGAGAGACACAAAAGACGGACGTTTGTTCATTCCTGGAGCTATTGATTTCTTCTCACTTGTTTCTCAGCTCAAGTGTGTGTGTGTGTGTGTGTGTTTGTGTGTGTGTGTAGGCTTGCAGTGAGCAGATAAGACTGAAGACCTGAAGTGGTAATCTGTGACGTTGAGGAGGTTTTGATGGCCAGCATGTCATTTTGAGTTACTGTGGAGAGAACAGGAAGAAACGGTCCCTTATTTCAAATTGCACATTGGCATTCACAAAGTATATACATATAATTTTATGAAAATGTGTTTGAAGAGTTAGTTATTTTATGTATCTTAGTCTATTGAATGTATTTTGAGAGATGTGCCTTTAGATGTTTGATGTCCAGTCAGCTGATTGAAAACGGTTTTCAATTCGGTACAGGGAAGCGCTGTTATCAGTGAGAGTAAAGCAGAAGGTTTAAAAGTGGGTACTGAGACCAGTGCTACTCTAACCACGGTGCTAACCACAACACAGGAAGCAGAGCTGGAGGTGTTGAGATTTTCTTTAGGAGTGATGAAGTTGGATAGGATTGTAAAGAACAAGCACATCAGAGGAACAGTGAGGGTTAGAAGTCTTGAAGATAAAGAAGCTAAACTGAGATAGTTTGAACACATAAAGACTACCACTTCAAGACTACAGTTCAGCTAATTCCAAATTAACCCAACCAACACAAAGTCAATACAGTAGCAATAATAGTAATTATTGCCTCGCAAAGGAAACCAGCAGATTGCATCAAAGCTTTTCTTCGATACAATCCCCTGCCTGAGCAAGCAGCAGGTGACTGCTGGAAGGAAAAACTCCCTCTTGCAGAACCAGACTGATAGGGCAGCCATCTGTGTGGACCAGACGGAGGTTGAAAGGACAGGAACGAGGAGAGAACATCTGAAACACCTGCTGGGAGGAAGCAACACAGGTCATAAGTACAACAATAGTGTCATTAATAGAGTTGGAGTAGAAGAGAAGAGGGTGAGAAGAGGTGCATTCTGGGATAATCTTCAGCAGTCTTGGCTTAAAGGAGAATGACTAAAGGATGTTTTAGGGTATCTGAGCCATCCCTTACCTCAAGTTTGATCAAAAAGCAAAGTTTTAAACTTAATTTTAAAGGTAGTGAGGATGTCTGCTTCCCAAACCGGCAGTTGGTTCCAGAAGACCCTAACTGATGTATTAATGAGCTTCTCATTGGTTAAACAACCAAGTCAGAAGATGCTTCCAGTGGTTGTTGAAAAGATATTAATCTGTTTCAGAACAGTTAAATTATTGGCATGCATTAATCGAGCAAAGAAAACATCTGCAATTGCTGAAACGACTAAAGTTTGGATAAAAACTGTCCAACGTATTAAAAACTGGAGGATTAGTGGGGACAAGGAAAACCCCCAAAGAAGAGATTTCATGATGTTGTGTTTTTTTGTTTGTTTGCTTTTACATGTAGTTGATCGGTGCGACAGAGGAAGATGTGGAGGCCTGGGTGAAATGGAAATAAATGATCCACTGTGGTGACCCCTAAAGGAAAAAACTGTTCAGTATTTTTGTAGATCACTAATTGTTGTTTTTAAACTTACTTCTCTTTTCTTTGCAAAGTGTGACTATATTGTTTATTCTTATTACAGATGAGTTTGATTCATTTTTTAAAAATATTTCCTGTATATTTACTTGCAGTGGTAGATAATCATTTTTTCTACATTATTGCAATTTTTTTCAAAAATTTGAAAACTTTATAGTTCTCTGGGAAAACACTGCATTAGTTTGGGGAAGAAAATTAACTGATTTACACCACAAATGCTGTTAGTATTGCTGATACTAATCTTTGTCTCTGCAAGCATTAACACACCTCTGACCCTCTCGTATCTTTCCTCAACTCTCTCGTGTCCATATGGTATGTCTTAGAAGGCAATTTAGCCTTCACAGTTCTGGCAGCATTTCCACAAATCTACAACCCCTCAGCTGTTCTATCAAACACGAGGTTTGCCGTTGCCATTTCACAAACCTTAATTATTCAACTCTTTTGTGATATCTTTTAGGTAAACTTGAGCAAGAATCCTTATATCGTTGCAGTTATGGTGAAATGTGTAAATAGACATTCTGAGTAGTGGAGAGAGCCACATGTCTGATGATGATTAGGAGGGGGTTAGTGACATTTGATCCACATTGCTGTGCTGCCAGACTAACTGCTGATCCTCTGTTGCTCCATCTGCTTGTTTATCCATTATAAGTAGGTATTAAACTACTCAGTTTATACACAACTGTTATAAACGTTGGATGGTGCTTGGACTCCCTTTTAGCCCTGTGAAGCATTTATTCATCAGAAATAAATCCTCCCTTTCATTAGGATTGCTCCAGTGTTGTACTGGGAGAGAACAGTCATGTGAAAAAAGTATATATTCTTTCCCTTCTAAGTTATTACATGTTGTGACTGAACTTCCATTTATCCTCATTTGAGCAGAGAGGACCAGGCCTCCCTCTCCTGAGCTACCTCCTGCAATACTTCCAGCAGAATGTGAAGGCTTTCCCAAACCAGCTGAGACATGTAATCCCTCCTGTGTGTCCTGGTTCTGCCCCAGGCCCCCCTCCTAGTTAAACATGCCCAAAATACTTCCCAGGGAGGTATCCAGGGAGCATCCCAAGCATATGCCAAAACCATCCCAACTGGCTCCTTTCAATGTTGAGGATCAGGAAGATGGATTTTCATGAGATGTGGCACATTGCAATATGACCAGAAATTTTCACCTTTCTCTCGTCTCACCCGAGTCGGTTGTTCTGAGTTGGTAAATAATCTTTCTCACTGTGGATTTATGGGCTTCATTAATGAGTGGTCCTCTAATATCAGTGCTGATGTCTTTTCTCTCTGGCATTGTTAACACACACCTGGATGCTCCAGAGCAGGAAACTGCTTAAATGTCTGCCTTTATAGAGGTGCTTACACTTGCTGGTTAATTATTCAGGTGTATTTGATTAGCAGCACCTGGCTACTACTTTCTGCTTCAACAGGAATTAAGAAGATAAGGATCGATTTAGTTTTTCCTCACTTTGCCTCTATATTTAAGCTTAGTTTTAAATAACAGGACAGTGCATTTTCTGGTTCACATGGCTGTGTAATATCAGTTTTCACTAGACAGTTTGTCTTTTCTGCTTTTTTGGGAATTATCAAATTGAAAAAGTGTCCCCAGAGGCCAGTTCTTAGAATATCAAATATTTATTTATTTATTGTCATTTTATGCATTTTAAAAATGCGTTTATCTCAATGTTTTCTTTTACCACGTTCTGTTTATCCATTCTGTTTCTGTTAACAGATGTTATTATGGCTTATTTTGCTGTGCTGTACTTGTGTGTTACATAAAGACAGAACTGCATCATGGATGATTTGGTTACAGCATGTAAATGGATGCCTGCACAGCATCTCCAAACATCATAAATCAAAGTGACCTGCACACGTAACAAAAGCACGAGTTTGTTCAAAAGCAGCTGAGTCACTATACTTGAACAAATATCCACTAATCTGACTGAGCCCGCTACTTTGTTACTGGATGCAATACCCCTTGTTTTATTTGACTAACCCAAAATTTTAAGGCTTTTTGATTTTCAAAAAGCCTGGCTGCCACAGATCTCCTGGGACGGTGGGATGTTGCTGTCTAAACTCAGAGGGAGATGACTTGCGCTTTACTGAGTGTGCAGATTTCAACAAGCCACTCGCTTCTTTATCTTTCTGTCTTTTTACTGTCTGATGTTTAGATGCCACAAAGATTTGATTCAGAGACTGCTGTTCTGCAGTACGTTCTGTTCTGTGGCCATCAACAAAGCTCAGCTCAAAACTCACTGTGTTGCATTGTTGTTTCACTCATATTTTCAATATTTAAAAATTTTACTCGTTTTTTTTTCTTTAATTACATGGAAACGCTATAACCATATTATTAAGACTTACTGCAGGTCTATCAGGGAACTGTCACATAAGATGTTAAGCCATATTAAGGAGGCTGACTCAACTTCACAAAACAAAACAAAACAAAAAGCCACATTTTAGATGTTTTTTTTCTTTTTTTAATGTCTATTTGATATATTTTAGGAGAATACAACCCAGAGACTGCCACTTAAAAGTCCAACTTTTTAATGACAACTTGTATAAATATTCTTTTTTCTTTAGGCTGAAGAATATCACAACTCTTGGTAGAAGTGTCATGGTATTTGAAAAAAGCAACATTTCTTAGGACCTTAAAACATATTCTATGAAGATTAGACTACAATAGAGTTCTGCTTTGTAAATAAAAGTGGGTGAACACCTTTTGTTTGTGAATTTAAGACTTCAATTTCACTCTCAGATAACTGTTGGATTCCCACTCGCATGCAGTATGCAATAATTTAACTACTTTTTTGTAATCTTTGTTCAAATTTACTTTTAAGGTGTGGGTATAAAATGCTTAGCTTGAGATCAAGTTTATGCAGAAAAGAAAAATCTGAAAGGTGGAACATCCAGAAACTGACAGTTGTATAATTTGCTTTTATGCATGAATTCACTTAATGTTTAGGATGATTATATTCTCTTAATTATTCTGCATGACTACTTGTTTTAAGTATATTTCCATCTTGACTTAATAGCTTTACGTTTTTCTAGAGTCACGGCAGCATTAAACTTCACCTGCTGAAGTTCCTATAAAAAACTTCACTTTGTCAAGGAGAAGGCAACACATGATACCATAATTTATCAAATACTTTTTTCAAGCACTTCAAAAAGTAGACAGATTAGTTGTGACCAATTATTAAAAAAAAATAGTTGCAGCTTATGCATTGAATAATGAAAGTCCTGGAGAAAGCTTTTCAGTTAAAACTAATCACCTTGGCAGTCTGCAAATAATCAGGTGATTTAATTAGGAAAGTATCCTCGGTGGACCGTGATGTTACCCTGACCAGCTGTCGTAATTCCTTTCCTCTTCAGTACAAATAATTTGGTTCCTCTGGATTTGACTGTGGTTTTGAGGGAGTACTGCCACCAAGGACAGAACAAACTTTCTTTGGATACCCTTGGATAGGCTTAAAACCACGCATGTGACCTTGGCAGAGCGATAACCACTCCAGAATCAACAAAATAGTGGAGTGGGAACGCTGGGGAATGACTGCTCCACAGTAAAATCTTGAGTGAGAAGGAAACCAGAGGAAGCTAGCCTGATGAACAATCTGCCCTCCCCCAAATAAATAAAACAGGCTTTGTGTTCTAGCAAGATGGTAGGATTATAATAACTAGAAATCCTCAAGCCTTATTTCCTTACTGGCAGAATGTCCAAGTCTGCTGTTGACCTGTCCATCTGGATGTCCATCAGTTTGACTCTTGTTCTGTTTCAGTGGGTGAGCCTTTAAACAGTTCATCATTGCTGCTGTAAATTTAGGTCACTCTAATCAGGGTTTTGTTAATAATTCTCTTGGTACATGTTGAGCGCTGACCCTCATGAATTTGTAAAGCTTAGTGGCAAAACAAACTTTGCTGTGAAATGTATTTGCAGCGAAGGACAAATGAATTGTTTATGGTTTTGTGAACAGTTTCTTGCACCATTGATGCCTTAAAAAAAACAAGCAAAACAGGATTTGCTTCCTTGTGTCATTTTGAATTTTTCAGCTCAGTTATTTCTAATGCTCTTCATTACTTGTTTTGGGGTGCTTTAATCGCTTTTTGAGAGACAGTTGAAGGCTGGAGAGGAGGAAAAGAGGGAATAAAGGGCATTCCTGAAAGTTTAACCTGTCTGACTTTCTGTTCAGGCTTGCCGAGGTGACTTTTCCAGTATTTATCATTAAATTTGAGCTGCTGTTGCGGGGGTGTGTGGGCTGGTACTTCATGGCTCAGCTGGACTTGGTGGCCCCCATACTGTGGATTGGGCGTGGGCTTTGGGAGGCCTGGGTTGGGGTTACCGGTTGCGGCCCCCTGGCCCCTGGGTTCTAGCTCCAGCCACCGTCTGTGATATTAAAATATATGCGCACACACACACACACACACACACACACACACACACAAAATCTTCAGCCACTCATAGTCCCGGCTCCAAAGCAATATAACTAAAGAAGGGTTGTGTCAGGAAGGGTCTCCAACATGAAAACTTGAGCTATATCAATATTTGGAATATGATGATCCAGTGTGGTGACTCGTAAAAAAGAGGGAAAAATGCAAAAGAGAAAATGGAAGAAACAAAAAGCCTTGGTGGAGATTTTTTCAGCCGCAGGTCTTTGGCATTGTTGACTCTGCATGACAAGAATTCAGAAAAGTATGATTTGACAGATTTGATGCCAGGTCCGGTTACTGGGCTCATTTTGCAACATCACATAGAGCACAGCACAAGAAATTATAGTGCACTTTTTAGAAAAGAAATTTGTTGGTCCTCGGAGACATTGTGCTGATTTTGCTGGATAGAAACAAATCATAAGGCACAATTTATCACCTCAGACAGCTTCAAGGTGCTTTATATGGTTGAAAGTATTAAAATATAATTAAAAAGTCATTGACAGAGACTAGTTCTTACTCAAGGGCAGTTGAAAGGCACATTAAATGGAAAATGGCGGCTCACTTATGGGAAGTGGGCTCAAAGTCAATGAAGTCAGCAGTGGTGAGTTGTTTCTGGAAGTGGTTTTCTCTAGCTTGAGTTTAACCATTAACTAAGCATCACCTGCTTCAGTTAAATTAACCGAAGCGCCGTTAAGACAGGAGAACAAGCTCTGCTAAGACTAGACACCTTGAAAGGAGTTTTCCTTTAATTTGTTACAGGATGTGAGAGAGGGAATCGGTGGCTGGCGCTTTTTAATTGCTTGTCATGGAGTTTAATCTAATAGCTTTGTGTGAACCTGAACCTGTTTACACTCAGATGTTTGCTGCTTCATTTCAACTGGCAAAGAAGCCGCATCTCAGTTTAGTGTTTGTCCATCAGAGTAAAAGCTTTAGCAGCTCAATGAGAGGGAAACTGTAAAGCTCTTTGTGCCTGAAAGTGCAGCATAAGTGCAGTGTTTGCCACTCACCATTACTCTGAATGTCTGGTAAGTGACTGTGAACTTTTGAGACACTCACTCACTTTGGTCATGTGCAGTTATGAAGTAGCTGGGTTAAAAAACTTTTCACAGTATTTTCTGAGGCATGTCATGGAGTGGTGTGGCAACATTAAGTTAGGCATCAGGGATTTTGTACCTTGATGGAAACGATGTAAACTTTCAAACAGTTTTCTACTTCAAATAACAGATTTTATGGCCACTTGGGGACTCTAGAAACGGCTGTAACTAAGGCAGTTGTAATGTTTTAAGATTCCAAATCCTGAATAGAAACATTAAGATATCCAGCAACTCCAGGATCAGTTATTGGTTCATTATTTTGCTTTAGTTTTACTCTGTCAACTCCTAAAGGTAATATGTGAGCCTTTTTAGTCTTGTGCTTGAAAATCATAAAGCAGCAAAGTGGAGGACCAGAATTAATTAACTCTATTTTTTTTGATCCACTGTGATTTCAGATGAAGTTGTCAACTTGTCCTATTTTTGTTTGAAATGAAAAACCTGAACATGGTCTAAGTTTTGCATTAGAAGTAATCTAAATCTGGGAATTATTAAAATAAACAGTTTCATCGTTTATTGTGGGCCGGTGATTTTATATGTACTAAAGTATGCAATAATGAAATGCATGCACAGATATGCGTTTTGGTTATGTACATGTCAAACTGTAACACAGCGGTTCAGGAGAAAATCCAGCACGTTGACTGTAGGATCAATACTCCACTTCAGTTTATCTTTAGAATCTATTCATGCACAATAAAATGTTAATCACAGCCGCTGTTCAGTGATGTAATGGTCATTTCACCCTCCCACGACCGTCAACTGGATGGATAGATGGATGCTATTTTTCTTTTTTAAGGCAGGAACGTAGCCTATATGAGTGAACCATTTAGCAACGTGCATCTTTAAACTGGTGGGCTGAACGACCGTTACGGTAGTGACCACACAGCTGTGTTCACATCGTGCTGTTGATCTGTTGTCAAAATGCTCTGTGGTTCCGGACTGAAATAAATCCAGTGAATGCATATGGGCTTAAGGCAGGAGTGTGATTGGGTAAACAGGGGGAGTGGGTGAACAAGGATGGCAGCTAGTGTGTGAGAGAGGGCAGGACCAGAGAGTGGGAGAGGGCACTTAATAGCAGCTACAATTTATGATGTATTTGTGTTGTTTTGGTGCAGTTATGGCCGACAGCAACCGATTAAATCCTGCACTATAGTTGCAGATTGCATTGCTTCTTCTGGGGTTGCAATATTAAAAATTATAAATCAAACATCTGGTTGCAAGTTAACAATTTTCAAATGCAAGTTTGAAAATAATGCAAGAACTTGTTTAGTTGCAGCTTTTATGTATGTAATAAAACTGTTGAATCTCTTGGTGATGGAGAGTTTCTGAAGGATGCTTAAGATTTCTGCTGCAGTCCTCAGTTTAAAAGCCACTTAATTAGGGATGTAATTAAAAAAAAATTACTTGATTATTGTGAAACTCATAAAGCCATGAGTGTCTTTACTTCTTTAATTGTTCTCCAGGCAATTTATAAGTGATAGAAAGTTGGTTGTCTAACTTGTTCTGATATGCATAATACAGATTACATTGAGATGCAGATTATATTATTACATAAATCTTTTATGTTGACATTGTAAATCAAGCATACAAAACTTTTTTTGTATGGCAGATCAATAAGTAGGTTTTACTTTGCTAGAAATGTTCTTTACTTAAGTGAACTAAGTTTGACAGAACAGCTCTTGAACTGTGTGGAAGGTGAAATGAAGTTGAGCTCAAGAGTTTCAAAAGGCTACACACACACACACACACACACACACACACACACACACACACACACACACACACACACGAACTACTTCCTTTTGTGCTCAGATAGACTTCAGTGACTTAAATAATCTAAGTATTATTTTTACAGCAACTTTAGCATATCTGTTTGGTGGTCAGGAGGTGAGTATGGATATCATTGGTTTCTAGTGGGTGTTCACAGATATCTTCATCAGCCCTTTTTTCCAGCCTCAAATCTTTTTTTCATTAGTTGGTGGGACATGTGCACAAGAATCTTGCAGTTTCACCAGATCCTTCCAAAACTCATCCCTATCTTCTTTCCTCAACTACTCCAAAATCCACACCAAAGATTTTTTCTCCCAGCAGTAGAGTGATGGCAGACATCTGTTTTTGACCTGCAATCCCCTCCACCCCCAATTTATCTCTCTGGTGGTAAGGTTAAATTCACCTGTGAAGCTCACCCAATTCCTCCCCTGCCCTTACAGGCTTAATTTACTGCCCTCTTGTGGGGTTCTTCAATAGTTATTGTTATCTTAAATAACTATTGATACAAAACCTCCACTGTCTCAGTAACTGTACGGTGTATATTTCAATACAAATGTGTACTTCACTCCTTTTTTTTTTAAACATCCATAATGTGACTGTGCACAAATTTAATCTTTGTACAGATTATCTGCTCCAACCACGTCATCCTCATCCTTTCTTTTAGATTGTGCAGAAGACAGACTGAAACTGGGTTCCCAGGATTATTGAGCATCCTAACCTAAACATCCATGTATCTTCCAGTGACGCATGTTCCAGGTTTCCTGAGAATCACATACTGACCTAATCAGCCACATAGTTCTCATCAAAATGGACAATGGCTAACACATACACGCATGCCAGGTACCTAGCATGAACAGATCACGCATGAAATACAGTAGTCTGATTGGACAATTTCCAATAATAAATTTACTGACTACAACTTAGCCTGTACGAGTTTCATTTTTTGCTTCTCATCTGGAGGTCATAGCAGATTTGTTGCCCACAACAACGTGATACAAAAGTACTGGAAGATAAAATCATTAGTTTTAATCAGTGAAATTTCTACAAGTCCTTAATCGGTAGTTGATTAACAGTCCTAGCCTAAATTAAAGTGCATGTTAAATACCTTTTTTGAAAAAACCCCAAAAACATCTGATTATGCACTTTTGCTTTTTGTACGAGTAGTTAAGCACAATTTTTAACTGGGGTAAAAAGATCAAGGTTTGATACTCGGCCTTAGAAGCTTTTATGCAAATAAATGTATTCTGTGTGGACTTCAGTCTTTTAAAAAATACTTCACCTGTGTCCTTGACCCGAACATTGACCTCATGCTGACTGACCACATTTTTTAAAAGCTAAATTCTGAACACATCTCAAATATCTTTGCGCTTTGATTTTGATTAAAGCATAAAGACTTCACAGAGATCTATGAAAGCTTGAGAGATGCCCTGTCAACAATATTTCTTTTGCCTCTTCAGCTTCTTGAAGTTTGAAAATTTCAGTGTTTGAAAACGCTCTTTGGACCAAACTTTATTTTTTATTTAATTTTTATTTAATTTTTTTTTAAATCCAATACATCCAACCAGAATATCTCACAATCTTGCAACTGTGGCCTAATGTCACTAAGCTGCTCCCTCCCTTCTGCGTGATTAACAAAGATAAAATCCACCATCTCACAATGAGAAATGTTTGAGCTTCTTTTCTTTCTGTGCCTGCCGCTCTGTCCCTCCCTCATCAGCTGCCTTCTCCATCTGAAATCCTCTCTGCCTCACTTTTTCCTCCCACCCCTCACCCTGCAGTCAGTGCCTGCCCTAGATTTATTACACCCCCCGCCCCCCATATCTCACTTTCTCTCGAATGCACATGGCTTCTCGCTCAGTTGTTCACCTACTTAAGCTACTTCTCATTTTCTCCCACACTCGTCACATATGATTTGCCAGAGCAAAGTTATTCCCAGCGCAATTAAAAAAACAAGACTCTCCTATGACGGTATGAAATAAAGAGGGTATTGTATTGTTTTTCATTTTCGCATTAGTTGCCCCTCCTGAGCAATCATTCACTTTGGCACAAGGCCTATCCACAATTTATTCTTTTCCTCAAAAGCACAAAGCTTCTCTTAAAATAACAATTCAGTTAAACAACTCCTGAAGTCGTGCAAGCTTTCCACATGGGCCACCCTGTGAAGATTTCTGGCAACGAAACAATAAATTAAATGCAAAATGCTGAAACACCTGAAAGAAAATTCAAACCGGCTGCCAAAATCCTCAGACTCAGAAGCAGTTACAGTAATATTACAATAACAATCAAGACACGTGCAGTGTCTGTGCACAAGAGCATAATCAGTGAATTAAATACATGATAAACTGGAAAGAAGTAAGCATGTAAACAATCTGGAATTAACTGGTTTTTCTAATGAATTTACCATAAAGTATGATCTGATCTTCATGTAAATCACAGCAATGGACAAAAACAACATGCTTAAGTTAAAAACACATAAAATTGCTAATGTCTTGATAATGCAAGTCCATTAAACATTTACAGTGTCAGAGGAAGTAAGAGAAGCTGTAGAATGAAAAATTAAATGAAAAGTGATTGGAGTGGCTAACCAGTCGTCTAGTAATTGAAATGAAATTGGAGGTGTGGTTTAGACCCACTTTAATAAAATGCCCATATTTTAGGTTAACTATGCATTTCTAGTTTAGTTTTACTTTAGTACTGCAGATACACTGGAAGTCCAGCCAAGATTACTCCAAAGGCACAAAGCAGAATCTTCAATCAGTTTAAAGACCACAACTCTGTTTTTTAGTCTTCAACAAACAAGTCATGTAAAACTGTTAAAGGGAAAAAAGCGTCACTGTGCATCTGACGTTTGCTGTAGATTGATTTGTTCAAGAAGACTGGTCCAAGAAGGGCTGAGTTTCAGCATCACATCATCATTCCCATGGAGAAGTACGGTGGCGGGAGCATCATGGCTTGGACATGCTTCACTGTCTCGGAGGGTGGGTCTTTTGTGTTCACTGAGTGGAATATTAATTCTCAAGTTCACCAAAATATCCACCAGGATAATGTGATGGTGGTTTTCCACCAAGTGAAAATGAGGAGAGCTTGGCTGAAACTCCAGAAGAAGTAGATCCATCTCGAAATGGTTTCGGAAAAAGAAAATCTGCCTTTTTGTAGTGATGCAACCCAAACCTTAAATCCACAGAAATGCTGTGAAATGATCTTGTGAGCTATTCACACCAAACATCCCACCAATGGGCATGAACTTAAGCGCTTCTCTAAAGGGTAAAGGTCAAAAATTTGTTTTGGTGTCTGATCAGAGGCTGCAGAAAACAAACTTGCAGAGGTTTGACAGCTGGCAAGTTCAAGGGTTCACTTATGTTTCTCTTCACCTGTGTAAATGTTTAATGGGTGTGTTGAGTGTGTTGTAACCTAAGTGATCAGACCATGTTTCAAAGAAAATGAACAAAGCCAGTAAAAACCAATGGTTCAACTGGTTATTACTTTCCACTGGAAGCATTTTTCTTATTAGATGAGGAGCCAGTTCCTGGAAGCTCTGCGTACCTTTTGGTACTGCCGGCCTTCTCGGAGCCAAGAGCTCAGCTAAAGTATAATGGGACACTGAGATCCTTTAAGGCAGGATGGAGTTTGGGCATTAGGAGCTTTTGTATCATGAGAAGGACTTTAAATTCTACTTAGATTTTCCAAGAAGTCAGTGTAAAGAGGCCAAAAAGGAGAAATGTCCCTTCAATGTTTCAGATTGACTGAAATGTATTTATTTATTTATCAAGAATCATTTGGACACCCAGCTGAGATGGCACTGCTCAAGTCTAGCAAAGATTTAATAAAATGTAAGAATCAGTTATTCAGGATGCCATGATGTTATGTAACATTTGGCTGATGAATAAAGCTGCTCTAGACAGATTGAAATGTGAATTAGTACAAATCCTGGTCAAAAATGACATCACAAGTTCGACAAGTGGGTTCCTCATAAGTAGAAACATTGTGGGTAGGATCTGAGTATTACAGAATATTTGGTTAAGGTTTGAAAACATTATGGTTGGGATTAAAACAGATGCTCTAATAACATTGCATATGAAAATCTCTTGCTTTCAATCTGTCACTTTGGGGGGTGGTGAGTCTTATGTGATGAGGTAACTGTAGCGTTTAGTTTCTTGTTCAAATACGCTTGGGTATATGAATTAGAGAGACTGGAGATTGAAGTGGTGTACTTTGAGTCAGTGGTCAGTCTGCTTGATCTGTTGAGCCACGGCCACCCTGGTGAGAAAAGAAACTCCACCAAGTGCCACTTACAATACAGAACAAATGTGCAGCACAACAATAACCACTATTTGAAACGTAAGGAATAAACATGATTGGGTTTGTGCTGTGGCTCACTTGAACAAAAGATTATCAATACACAATATTGTAGCCAACACCATCATGAAAGAAACTGCATCAGCAGAGTAAAAGTTTTAGGCGGCATGGAAATGTGTGGGCCATAAATCATGTAAAAGATCAATTTATTTCTTTTTTTTTAAGAGCAACTCCCACTCCCCCCCGAGCCACACGAAGACAACCTCTTACGGTTGCCTTTGAGCTGTGTTTAGTGGCGACAGTCATGATTTAAAAATGTTTCTTGGCTGTCTCGACTCTTGCTTCCCACGGCCAGTTATGTACAGAGCTGGCAACACAGCTGCCTTTCACTGCTGCTCTCCTTGTAAATCCAGCTGGATTTTGTCGGCCAGATGCCAGAAAAATCTAAAAAAAAAAAAAAAAAAAAAAATTGAATAAAAAAAAAAAAAAACCTGAGAGGCGTCATCATCCCTTGTATCCCTGCCCTGTTCACTGATTTGGGAAATTTAGGTCAAATGTCTGTAAAATGACATTCATGACTGATACAAATGTCACAATCATTACACAAATCAGCTTATATTTATTTTCTTCTGTTAAGCTTTTTTTGGGGGTGTTAGGTGCTGCTCAGATTGAATATACAGTAATTGCTTTTTCCTTTTTTTTTTTTTTTCAATCTGAGCTTATATACAGATGTCTTGAGAGGAAGAGGTGATGAGAATATCTGTGGTAAAACAACATCTGGATCCTTGAAACCAAACTTTAATGTTGCTGTAAGCAATCAGAAAAAGCCTGGAAGCCGTCAGATGCTTTATTTTTATCACAAATATATAAAGAGTGAACAATAATGTCATTTCCATCAAATTAACAAATGATCATTAGTAAGTTTGAACTATTACTGCTGTATGCTTTGCTTTGGAGATTTTTTGGTACATTTGAAGATGCATGGACTTTGGCTGCAATGTCATATTTGGAATAAATTTGCATGCAATTAAAAGCAGTTTTCTCTACAAGGAAAGAACATCTTTGGATGAACTCTAATGATCAAGCTTTACAGCAGATGCTTTATAAAAAAAGTGACAGAAGAATATAAGTTGTCAAAAAAAGATGCTGAGATAAAACGGGAAACCTATTAAATTGGCGGCAGGTTGTTCCGCACAGGTATTTTAAAGTGTCTTTGATTTGACGAGCCATAATGCCACAAAGCTGCTTTGTTTTAATGAATATTTCCCCTCAATATCCTGCAGTCCACTCACATGAAAACAGCTAATTACTTGAGTGGCAGGTAGCCATTTTTTCCCTCCCCAATTATAAACTTCGAAATACTCTTGTGACTCTATAAAAGATTATTCAGTCATTAAGGCACGCTGCTTAAGCAATGAGGAGCTATCATTTGGTTGACACGCACATCTCCTTATGATACTCAACACAAGTGCTGATTTTATCTCTCAGGGATGTTTTTTCATACTTTTTTGGCCTTTTTTTTTGAGTTGCATGAAATGCGGTTGACAGCGGTCTCAGTTTGCAGAATCGTGGAGGAATAAGTCGAGAATAAATAATACTGATAAGACAGTTAATTTTGTTTGTTTTTTGCTAATTAACTTATGTTAATTTTTCATTTTGGTGATTCTTAGTCATATCATATGCAGTGCACATTACTTCAAATGCTGTAGTGGCAGTCAGGATATGCTTTGAAATATCAGCTTTTATTTCTGCATTCTATAATGAAAATAGCACTAAACACCCATGATTCTTAGAAGACACTAACGGCTGTGTAGAATAAGGACTATAGAAGATCATCTGTTTGATAGCGGTTTGAGCACAAGCTATCTTAGATATATCTACACTGTCATTCTTGCACCAGACAGTTGTTTACTTTATCAGAAGATTTACTGCAGAATGTTGGTGTTGCAACACCATCCAAGATCTGTGCTGCAACCAACAGCCAAAGAAAGGCAAAACAAAAAACAAAACAAAACAAAGAAACTTCACTTTGAGCCAAACGCTGAATTCAATCTGAACTTTGTAGTTTCACCAACAATAGTGGAAAACACAACTCTATTCATGCAATCTGAAATCTCTGACATCTCTTGGATCATTTGTGCTGTTGGTAAGAGCAAAAGTAGGCAAAAATGATCCTTCATTTTGATTGGATGATGTGAAGAAATGTGGATTTGTGAAGTACCTATTGATTCTATTGGTTGTGCGGATTCAATAAAGGTTTCAGTCACTCAATTCCATTAAGCACTTGCTGAAGTATTGCTTTGCACAAATACCCTCCTTAAGTGCTCTTTCAGAGGGTGCATAGTGAAAATATTGAAGAGGTCAGCTGATACAAAGAAAAAAGAACCATGACACAGGTATGTCTAAATGTGACAAAATGTCCCATTTGGAAAGCCAAAGCATTACCAGATTTAAATTTAAATTTGATCTATACTCAATGTGTTTTTTTTTTTTTTAACTTTATTGAGACAGAAATCTCAAAATAGGTGTAATTAGGAACCTAAGCTGTTTCTGTTGCAGTACATGAGCTATTAGACACATTCAGGTCAGCTTAAGTGTTTGTTTTTTAAAACTATTTGTTTTGGATCATATTGACATTCATTTTTTTATATTTTTTTATATTTTTATTTGATATTTGAAAACCGTTCTGTTATTTCCACTGCCTGCTCTGTTCCAGTGCATTTCTTTGAACTACATACCTTTGATCAGCGATGTGGTGCAGTGCCATGTAACCTTGTGTGTACCAATAAGAACAATGTTAATGATAATATCCACAAAAAAAGAAAAAAGGCATCTATCAGAATAAGTATGGGTTATGAGGAAGTTTGTGTTGGAATTGAACTGAAAAGTATATGTTGCATCTCTGTTGCCTCCATCAAAATTCCTCCCCAGTTTTATAAAAAAAGTGAGCAGGCAGGATACAAAGTAAGTACCATATGCAACTTCACTTTTACACTCACGGTGTTCCTTATAAGACACCGTATAAGACACCTTGTGAGACACCATGAATACGTTTTATTCAATAACTTATCCTCTGAGTTAATTGGTCCTCCATATTTTCTTAAGAAGCTCAGGTGTAGTAATGAGACGACCAAGGGGCCTACAGTGGTTGTGGCTCAACAAACTGGTATGAAATGGCATGAGCAATAAATCCACATTTATATTCCATGAATGGCATCTGCCAGAAGAAATCCCAAGAAAAATGATCCTCATTTTGCTCAGAATTCTGGTTTATTTCTAACATGGGATGGGGAGAATTACAGTAGAGAGCAACATGCTCTTCTTGTCAATTTTAGAAAAAAATATACATGGGATAATGTGGTTGTACAAGAAGACTGTTATGCACTTACTTTTCCCCTGCTCTCCCCAGGTATTAAGTAACCTCCAATTTGGGAATGTGGTTTTAAAAAAAAAAAAAAAGAAAGAAAAAAGTCCCATGGGTGTCTCAGTAGGTGTCAAGTTGAGTGTGGTATAACTGAAAGCAATGGGATTGTGATGGTATGGTGGGCTACAAATAGAAAGGGGAAATGGGTTAATTACTGAGATGTCAAAACAGCCAGGAGTGGAACATGATTTAGCATGGTTAAACAGGCACAGCGGAACCATGTTTCCAGGCTTGCCGCAGGGAGTGTGACATGGTATCCAATGTGTTGTGAAACAGCAACATATCTCAAGAGGCCAGACTATTCAGCGCTTTGAAGCTGCATTGGGATTCTGAGACTCCAGCTCACGTATGAACTGCAAGTGAGGAAAAAAGATTAAAAAAAAAAAAAACCTTGATTATACATAAAAGTCGCAGCTCAACTGATGAGCTGGACTGCTTTACTTCAGTAGAATACATTATCTTGGCCATAAGTGGTACTGCGAGTACAGTATAAGAGTGCTGGGGTGCACTTTAAAGCGACTGCGTGATGTTAAATTCTTTCCGAGTTGCAGGCTGGTTGTCATTCACTTTTAGAGCTTAATGTATGGTCTTATCACCCACCGTTTCTGAAATACGAGTAAGCAGAAGGGCTTGATGAGGAACCACTTAAGTGAAATACAGATGTAATCTGTTGGTGCTTAGTTTGCACCCTATGCATTAAAAGCGTAGTGGAATATTTGGCCGTGTTACTATTTTTTATTTATTTATTTTAGTCCATCCATTCATTAGTTATATATCCTCTTCCTCCTATTCAGGGTCATGGGGGGTTTCGCTGAAGCTCATCGTGGCTGTCGCTGGGCAAAAAGCAGAACACACCCTGGACAGGACGCCGATTTACTGCTGGATGAGCTGCAACCGTGCACGCTCACGATGAATCTGGTGGTCAATCTAGAAATCATATGTTTCGCCATAGGCTCTTACAGTTTAGGGAGAGGAGATTCAGAGACACAGTTCTGACCCTGATGACTCTCCTTCGACTCAAAGTGTTCAGTTAACGGGGTAAAATCTGACATTTGTGATGACCGACAGGAGCTGGTCATTGAGGATAATGATTTTTCCAATTTTACCTCATCATTGCTGTGACTTTCTGGCTTTCTTTGGGAAATGTCCCATGTTCTTGAAAGGTTAACTCCAGAGTTGGTTGCTGCAGTTTCACCATCCTCCCTTCTTACTTTATGGATCAATCATACCCTTTCACCAGATGACTTGTTAAATACTTATGTTGCTCACTTTATTTTCCATCATTCATTGATCAGCCTCTGGAAGCCGTAGCCATGTGTAATGAGTGTACTAGTGTAAAATAACACTAGTGTGTTCACATAATGCTAAAGGGCTACCTCAGTCCAACAGCTTGTTGCACCTTTTGTTTTTTTTACCCTGGTAGGTCAAAATGGGACGGTCCAAAGCAGTATGTATTCATTTTTCTGGCTATTAGAGGAATGAGGAATAATTGGATTTTTTTTTGGTTCTGATAGCCTTATTATTGGTTACAAGTGTTCTCATTCTGGTATTAGAATTTGAGTAACTTGCTCATAGAAAGTACATGACACCTCCAGATATTTTGCTTAAATGAAAATAAGTTTGAAAATCCAAAATGGATTTATTTGCTGCCGGCCTGGCAGTTGGCCCATTTTACAAGCACTTTTCAAATTACTCTGTTGCGGTTTGTGTTGGAGACAAAATATAAACTGTTTCTAAGAGAAGACTAGCTCTGAGGGGAGTTTTGGTGTATTGCACAAGACATTCACAAGCTACTCTTGTCTGATAACAGAAAATCAGCTCCATTTACTACATGTCCTTCACATTAATGTAGATATTAAAAACTAAGATTATTGTGACACAAAAGAGGAAAAATCACTCTCATAGTCTAGGCACATTGAGTGATGAAGGGTTAAGACAAAAGTGAAGCAATGGTTAGATTTGTTCAGTAGTGTTTCTTTTTTTTTTGTTTGGTTGAATATGAATCCTGTTTTGAATCTGACAATGGAGTCCTTTTTATATTTATTTAATTGAGAAGAATCATGTTAAAACACATGGAATGACTCATAAATGTAAGAAAGACTGGCAAAGCTAATAAAATATCCCTAAACAAATGTATATTGCATGAAACTGAATCAGAAGTCCAATGGAAATGAATCAGAAAATAATTGAATCATGAAATCAGTGTTTATACACTCATTTGCACTGTTTTTAATTGGTGTTAATTATATCTTATTGTCCAAATAATAGAAGTTATCATAGGAAGCCAACATGTAAACAACATCTGAGCCGAGATGCCCAACATCCCTCTCACTCAGCAGTGAACTTCACGCTTCACTTCTTTTTACTGTTGCCAACTTGGCAACTTTGCCGCTAGATTTCATGACTTTTTTTATTTTTAAATCAAAGACTTGTCAGACCCTTTTTGTTGATGTTTTTTGCCCCCCAGTAGCAACTCATGAGATTTTATTTTTTGTTTCTATTTTTTTTTTATAATGACTGACATCATTACAGATCTGCAACAGTGAAATATTCACCATTTTGCTGCAGACAGACGTTTCTTCTCCTCGGTGGTCTGGAGGAGAGAACAGACACACCTGAGGGGAGCATCCTGGAGCCTGAGCACAGGGTTAAGGTTTTAATTTTCTGAATACCTGACCTACATCCATCTTTTGAACCTCTATTTTGTAAATAAAAACTATTATCTAAAAGGTATTTTTCATCACAGATTTTATTATTCACCAGTAAAATGTGTTCTTTTATTCAGTTGTTTTCCACAAAGTTGTATCAGACTTGTATGAAGACGATATTTTAAAAAGAAATAAACAAAAACAACAAAACAAATCTTTTGATATGAAGTAAACTAGTTGAAACAGTCGGTGAACTTTCTGTTGTAACTGCTCGCAGCAGTTACAGCTGCCATGTTTTTTTTTTTTTTTTTTTTTTTGCTTTAAAAACACAACTGGTGTCACCCCCTTACCTTGACTTGTCAATTCAATCATCCTTCCTTTTCATGGATGGTTGCATTGCCCTTCATCCCTCCCTCCATCCCACACTGTTTTGTGTTGTAGTGTATTCCGACTTGCAGAAGCTGTCCTGCTGTGTTTTGAATGTGGATGGTAATTTCACGAGATGACATTAATTTTAAAACCCTAAATAAGAAATGTTTAAATACTGTTAATAATGCAAATACATGCAAATGTATTCTTATGCTGTTTTTTTTATTGCTTTGCACACCTCTTCAGGTGTACAGCAGGGTTGTCATTGTCATCTTTTCTTTTTTGTACTCATCTTCCTCATCATGCCTTTTTTTGTGATGTGAACAGGAAATGCTTTTACATTATCTTGCTGAAAAATGCATGGATGTCCTTGGATAAGATGCAGTCTTTAATGGCAGTATATGTTATTTTAAAATCCAAACTAACTCTTCTGCATTAATCACATCACAGAAGTGTAAATCATGTTTGCCAAGGGGTTCTGATACAGTTCCATCATCAAAGAGTTGCTGCTGATAAAATCTGGTTGCTTCCATTTGTCATGTGATCTGGAGCACATGGCATCCATTCCCTTAAAAATATGCAGAATAGTGATGTATCTGGCTGCAATACACATTTCCAATATGGACTGTTCTGTCTTTGATGCCTCCAAACTCAGAAGTTTACAGGTGTTAAGACAAGTTAACGTTAGGCTTTTTTTTTTTCTTTTGCACATTTTAGTTTGTGGCTCCAAATGTGTTTTCCAAAGTAATCCTATGCCCATATGAATATATCATCTATTGATAAATGAAGTGTTTTAATGCAGTGCTGTCTGGATCAGAGATTGTGGGTGTCCAGTTTATGCTTATTGCCCTTTATACCTTGATGTTTCTCAGTTGTTCTCTGCAGAGGAAGAAACGTGAATCCTTTCTAACATTAACCAATACATATGTTGGCAAACTGAAAATTCTCTGGTCGCCTTTCAGCCTTGTAATAAAAAACTCGGTGCAAAAGCAGCATCGACGTAAGACTAAGTAATGATAACTTTAACATCACATGTTTGAAATAATGCATTTTTCTTTTTAATGTTCATTACTAAACCTAAATTGATGCCATCCCAGTTTTTTTTCTTTTTTTTCTTAATGGTTTTCAGGCCTGAAATGTCGGAGACCATGCAACAGATTAAATTAGCTAGAAATTAACTACTAATAGTATGGGTGACAGATGAACATTATGAGAGTTTTTATTCATTAACGGTTGACAACTGAATGCTGAGTGTAGCCAATCTGATACAGATTATTTTCCAACCTTAAACTTTTTTTCTGAGAGATTTGTTTCATTCATATGAACACACCATACAAAAACCATCTACCTACTGATATCATGAAAAGAAAATTGTGCCACAGATGGAGCAGGTCTTTAAGAGTCAAATTGTAAATGGAGCTTCAGCACCACGGACAAGGCACAAAGCACCCGCTCAAAGTTTGATTGCATGTTGATATGCAGAGACATCAATATGGAGAGTTATTCTGGAGGTGTCTGGAGCTGCAGTGGCCTAGTTTGAGGATTTCAATCCATGTTTAATTCCCCCACCCTGCAATATGAGGTGGCAGGAGGGCTGACCTGTTTTGTCATGATGTCATCTGCTTGTAGACACATTTTGGTGAACAGAACTGGAAAATAATGCATGAGAGCAACGTCACACTGTCGGTAGCAGTTACAACAGACTCCCTGTCAGAGACGCACTGCTGAGAATTTGTGGCACTTTGTGGCATTTGTTTACATCTTCAGTCTTTTGCATTGTCACCAGAGTTTCCATGAATTGCACTTCTTTGAAAACTGGCATGTACATAGGAACATTTTAGAATTAATGCATTTGCTTCCTTAATTAATGACCTCATTAGGGAAAGTGGCTATGTTGACTGTACTGTGCTGATTATGGTGGAACATCTGGCAACCGAAAAGCTTGTTGTTAATCAGAGTGCTGTTGTTTGAAGAGGGTTATACTGACTAGAACAAAGGAAATGTAAACAAATGCTAGCTGATCTGCAATTTTGTCTTGTGCTTTTGAAAACAACTCGGGTGATGTGTCTGGTTCGGTAGCAGGTTTCAAAGAAGAAAACTCAGAAGTTCAATTAAGCAGACAATATATATGTTATAAAGCAGGGGAATTTGTTTCCTCAGTTTATTCATGACTATTGAAGTTCATCAACAAATCACTGTTATGAAAAGACGTGACCAGTTCCCTTTCTAATCAGTCATAAATAAGATTCAAAGTGCGAGCCACAGCATAAAGGGGAGGGCAAAGCTGCTTTTATCTATTTAATGAGCAAACCTGAAATAATGACATTGTACCTGAAACTACTTTTACATATAGACACTGGGTGTGTTACAGTAACTAAACTGAGCAGGGATTGCCATCAAAATCATTAATAAACCAACTGTAATTCAGACACCACTGTGACTAGTTTTTACATTTGACTTGCGTTTGTTTTTATCATTCCTATACAATAAATTAACCTTATTTATGTGTTCCAGCTGAAAAGAAGAATGATTTCAGTATGATTTGTCATCGCTTAGGCCCTTAAGTATTTGGACAATGACACTTTTTATGATTTTGGCTTTTCTACATCACAATGAATTTGAAGTTTTGCTAAATTGCAGCTGTTTTAAGGGTGGCTCATTCATTTTCAAGGGTTCACAATGACTTGGACAAAGCAGTGTAATTGTAGTTATAACTTTTAATACTTCTTGGCAGTAAATGACACTTGTTTGTGGGCTTGTTTGGCCTTTGCTTTATCTTCAGTTATTGAAATTGGTGCTCTATTGGGTTGAGATCAGTTGACCGACTTGGCTAATGAGGAATATTCAATTTCTTTGCTGTCTTCAAGTCATGAGTTGCCTTTGCAGTATGTTTATGGTGTTTGTCCATCACCCCATCAGTTTGGTAGTATTTGAATGAATGTGAGCAGAGCATATTCCTACACATCAGAATTCATCTGGATACTTTCATCATTAATCACATCATCTGTGAAACTGCTCCACAGGCAGCCACATATGCTGATACCATAACGCTGCCTCCAAAACATGTCATGTTTGCCACGTGCGGTACGTTTGCCATCATGAGCTGTTTCTTTCTTCCTCCATACTATTCTTTTCCCACCTTTCTGATAAGCTTATCTTGGTTTCATCTGTTCTGATTCTAAAACATGAGACTTTTTTTCTTTTATTTTTGTAATAGATGTTTTATGATAAGGTCTAGTTCGGCCATCCTGTTCTTCAATGTTTCCAGTGTTTTGCACCTTGGGAACTTTCTGCATTTATATTCTTGATTTATACATTTTGACAATGATGCACCTGCCTTCTTCTGAGTATTCTTTGCTTCAGCTGATGGGGTACGGGGTTTTTCTTCAGCAAGAAAAGGATTCTGCAGTCATCTACTTTAGCCATCTTCCTGACAAACTCCAAATCTTTATCTGCGCCATTTGTTTTTGAAGTAACGAGAGAATGGACTGCACCTGGCCAATTATCTTTTTTCAGTCGGTTGTGTAAATACTTTTGAGCCCTTGAAAATGGAGACATTCTGCTTGAAATGGCTGCAATTCATAAATGGTAAATGCCACATTTTTGTGGAACATTTTAAATTAAAGTTAAAGGCCTGCACTTCAACTACATTTTGTTTTCTTTTAAATCCATTGCAGAGGTGTAGAAAGGCAAAAATAATAAATACCTCAAGCCCTGCCTACATATAAGCATACATCTTTCCCTTGCAGTACTGACCCATGATAGAAAGCTCAGTTTAGTCAAATGTTTGATATAATTTCTTTACTCTAAGGCTCGACCTATAGTCATCTCCCTATTTTTCTCATCTGTCAAACTGAATAATAAAAAAAATACTTCTGTCGTAAAATTTGGACCTATACGTGGGTGACACCGTTAAAGAAATGAAGGAATAGTGTTTACACAGGCTTTGTCACAACATCTGGACTTGACAACTTACTCGCATGTATGAAATAGCTGACCTGGAAAATTTCTTTCTTTCTGAAATGATCAGATCAGGGGATTCTCTTAAAACTGTATTCAGCTGACAAATTCTCCCCACAGAGTCACCAACAAACTAAATCTGACAGACAGCTTGAATTGTGTTGCATAAGTTCACGTTGAGATGAGCAATCTGTCACAAAAATCACCACCCTTAAATATTTGAATCAGTTTTTCTCTTCAAACTGTAGCTCTTGAAGTTGTATCTGTAGTCAGTTTAAAGACAATACAAGTAAATGATGGGAAATAGATTTCAGATAACAATAAATACATGATGATGGGGAAAATCAATACAAATGTTCCTTAATATGCAAAAGGAATGATGTGTGATTCGCATTTCTCCAAATGGCTTTTTTTTTTTTTTTTTGTGGAATTTCTTGTCTTGAATTTAGATAAAATCTTGATTAAACCATAAGGCCAAACTCTGATTTGGTCAGTAGATTACAAATGTCATCTATAGGTAGTCAAAACTTTTCCCATTGAGTTCAAATATCTGTAACATAGTTAGTGATTTTTGAAAACTTGAGAAGAAAATTTAAAGCATTAAATTTACTTCACTTGCTTTTAGAACAGCTCTCCATTTACTTTTCCCAGAATGGGGAGGGGCTAATAAATATTTGAATATATGATTGTATGTGGAAACTTGCATTACATAGAGTGTACTGTTGGCCTCGGTGGACACCAGTGCTTTATGAATACTGTAATACTGTGTAAATGTGTTTACTATGTTGTGATATGTAAATACGTTAGTGAAATATTAATACTTCTCCAGTAATACTCTTTTAAAATGGATCCCAGAGTTGCAGCTGAATCTTAGCAACAAGTCAATAAGGCATTGGTTTTTATGAGTGTTTTTCATTTTAATGAGCAGGATGTAATTATTTAGTGGAAGCAGGAAGATGCTTTTCATTTAATAGCAATTTGTAAAGGTGACTAACATCAAAGGTCACCGCTTCCTTTTGCGTCTTGTTAGTATTGATTGTCCTATACACCAAATTCAATATCTAGTTTTATGCCTGTATTTGTGTTTCCTATTTTAATATCGTGTACTTGTCCTCTTTAGCTTATTGGCATGATTAGTACATTTTTTTCCTGTTTTTATATTGCATTCCTACAAGCCTCTCTTGAAAATGTTGTGTAGAACTAAAAGATGATCTCTTGAAACTAATGAAAATTCTGTCTCCTGAACACGAAGAAAAGGATAAAATATCGTGTTTTCTATTGGTTTTAGTCATAACTTAATAAGTCAGCTTTAGGATTTGAACAGCACTGCAATGCTCTTATGATCTTAGGTACCAAGCTGTTGTAATTAAGATGACATTGCCGCAGGGTCATTGATCCAACATGTTCTGTGAAACCCACACCTGGTGTCTCTAACT
Source organism: Zenarchopterus dispar (assembly GCA_028564865.1). NCBI lineage: Eukaryota > Metazoa > Chordata > Actinopteri > Beloniformes > Zenarchopteridae > Zenarchopterus > Zenarchopterus dispar. The sequence continues at coordinate 32,299 of JAOWBL010054649.1, read as the reverse complement.
ATGTTTGTATTGATCACTTTTTTTTAAACTGAGAGCTACAGCATTTCTACTTGACTGAAAGGAAAGCAAATTTATTACAAGACCAGTGTGGTTTCATTAAAAAGCCCTTACTGTAATGGGTATATATTTGTACATCAATCTGTGTTTAGAAATTGGGAGGTGGCAACATATTTTTTGGCTGTTGAGTAAGGCAGTGTTCATTTGAGATAGTGGTATCTGTGATCCACCGATTCATTTTCAATATCCTCGGCATTCTGTCGGGGGCTCATGGGGTAACTAGAGCCCAGTCTAACCCTCATTATGTGAGAGTTGGAGGATTATCCATGAACAAACAAGTAGCAGTTCACTCATCTCCATCCATCCATCCTCTCCTGCTTATCTGGGGTCGGGTCACTGGGGCAGTGGCATAAGCAGGGAATACCAGACTTCCCTCTCTCCAGCCACTTTGTCTAGCTTGTGTGGGGGGATCCAAAGGCCTTCCGAGGACAGCCAAGAAACGTAGTCTGTCTACCGTACCCTGTGATTTCTGCCCATTGGGATGTGCCTGGAAACATCTCTAGGGGAGGCATTCAGGAGGCATCCTCACCAGATGCCCGAGCCACCTCACCTGGCCCTTCTCAGTGTAGAGGAGCAATAGCTCTACTCTAAGCAGCTCCCAGATGACCAAGGTTCTCACTCTATCTCTTTGAGAGAGTTCAGGAACTCATTTCTGCTGCTTGTATCAGTGATCTTGTTCTTTTGGTCACTGCTCACAGTTTACAACTGTAGGTGAGGGTAGGAATGTAGACTGACTGGTATATCGAGACCTTCACCTTTTGGCTCAGTTTTTTCTTTACTACAACAGAATGATGCAGAGTCCACATCACTGCAGATGCCAAACCAAGACTCCTGATAATCTACTGCCCCATTTTTCTCTCATTTGTGAACAAGACCCCAAAATTAGGTTCTGGGATTAGATCCTGCGGCAGGATCTAATCACCTACCCAGAGAGGGCATTCAACCCTTTTGGGCTCAGGACCATGGTCTCGGATTTGGAGGTGCCGACTCTCATCCCAGCCGTTTCACATTGGTGAAACTTATAATCTGCCCTAAGTGATGCAATCACAAGTGGACAGCCTTAAGTATAGGCTAAAAAAATGAGATCCAGTCACTCAGACCAAATTCAAAGGTGGTCTAAACCACATATGATTACAATCTTTTAGCAGTGTAAACACAGTGCAGCCAAAATATCAGTTTTCTTCTGCCTGGGCAGATGGACATAGTCGTTCATGCAACAATGGTGACACACTGAAGGGAAAATCAACAATACACAACTATGTCATGGACTCCTCTTGGTTTTAGTTTGCCCACCTTAGTTCTGTGCATGGCTGCTTCTTGCTGGTAAAGGAAAAAAAAAAAATTTATCTTTCGCCAGCAGAAACTATATACCTGTTGGTTTTCATTAGGATAGAGGAGTGAAATCAGGTCACACGCTGCCACTCGAAACATGTGGAGGCAGGTTAACGCTAGAGCTGTCCATGTGTGATCGGATCACTCAGGATGGATTTTGAAGGGCATAACAGAGCACTTGATCCAGAAGTTTTTTATAGAGTAAAAAAGTAGAAATATTTGCACTTCAGATTTAAAAAAAAAAAAAAAACACAAAAAACTTGCGGATGAAAATTAGCCTCAATCTAAAGATTAAGTACGTCACCCTGATGAGTATGCCCAGTGCAATGACACTAACAAAGATTAAAAATTAAAAATAAAGCTAGTTAAGGATACGCCTGCAGCCTCTACTATAGTTCACTGGTTGATTGTAGTTAAGATAAAAAATATTGTCTAAAACCAGAACTGGCAGATCAGACCCTTAAGACGATCACAAATTGGAATCACCCCAAAAAAGTTAATTTGGTTCAACTTCAGCAGAGCCTTCTACTTCTGCAACTATTGGCCATCACTGGTGAAAATGTTGCTTCAACTACTACTGTCACTACAGAAACTGCAAGTTAGCCTTAGAGTTTAGTACTACTGTTACAAAGGTACTTGTACTTACAGAGCATCTTTTAGTAAAACTGTTTTACACTGTACAGCCTCTATTTCTATTGTTACTTCTTCTGACTGAACTGGAACTTGTCCAAAAAAACATCATGCTCTGTTTCTGTCCAAGTTTCAAAAGTGAAATGGGCAAGCAAGCTTGTCAAATCAAATTAGAGGGATGTTTGACAGTAATATTTTCTATATCATCGCTGCTTCATCCATAGTGCACTTAGTGTGAAATTATAGGATCAAGGAAGTCTGTGTTCCTGCATATACATTAGTCCCACCATGTAGGGCCTTTCATATTTCACCCCCGCGTGGGTTTCTGTCTTAGGAACATGAGTCAGTATCTATAACCCATATTTATCAAGTTAAATGAGTTGTTCTAGAATATAGGTCCTTAGGGGCCCTCAGCAGCAGGGTATTGATAACTAAATTTGTATGATGCTTTGTGTGTTACTGTCAGCTAAAGCATCGATTTGTTTTTCTTATCGTGAAATCTGCAAGTCCAGCCTTTTTTTAATGTTCTGGATTCTACTTTGTCAAATTACATTTTATATGAGCAAATTGAGCAAATTAAGCAAAAAAAAAAAATAGCTGGGACATTGATTTGACATTAAAATTTCAATCTTCCATCCCATAGAAGGGGTGAAAATACTTTTGTGTTTTCAAGTACTAGACTTTTAACATCATTTTGTTTAATGGTAATACCCTTCATTTAATTTAACCAGTAAACTGATAGATTGCAACTTGCAAAGTGCATTATTCTAACACATTGGGTTTTTTTTTTTTGTATTTTGAAAACCCATTTGCAGTGCATTAGATGGATTATTTTCATTTTATTTTTTAAATATCTGATAGTCACGACTCTTTCCGAACAGTCCTAAATGCATGTGACAGATGGCACATTATTATATTTAATATGGTTTTCTACAGATTTTGATTCTGATTGTAAAAACCAGAAGTGCAGAAAATGAGCAAATGGCGGCTTTCTAATAGCACAAGTACAAACATAATCTTGTTGCTGTTGTCAGCTGCAGTCATTTCACAAGGTCAGTTTCCTGCTGCTACCTGCCACAGCCACCACATATTCTTGATTCACACACCTTACTGCATTCCCTCCACTGCTGTCTTTCAAATATCATCAAACTCAGAACCTCAGTGGTAGTGCAAATGACTTCAAAGGGACACATTTCTTCAAGGCATGGACCACTTTGTACATGCCGGGCCACGTTCTTCATTCTGCCAAAGCTCTGGCCATCAATCCCTACCCACTGCTGACCCCCCTTCTTCCTGGCTTATCAATCAAGACATGGACTTCTCACTTCCAGCAGAAACATGAGGATTCACATCGAATTTTTAGTGGGGGTACAAAATCCCACTCTCAATAATGTGTCGGTCATCAAGTAGTTGGTGTTTACTCTAGAGTTATGGGGTTGGCTTTTTAAAGCCACAGGAAAATTGACAGTAAGGCCCAGATGCTCTAACCCTCTTCCTCTAATTAAGCCATTTAAATCATTTCATTACAGCTGTTTTTTATGGAAATTAAAAATTATAACATTTCCGCTCGTGGATTCAGTACATGATCAAATGGTTCCTTACAACCAAATGAATGCTGTTCCCAGACAGTTTTACATATGAAAAAAAATCAATAAATTAATGCATGATCATGTGTTAAAAAGAAGTGATGTCCTGAGCTGTTTACCGGTGAATATTTGGGCCCATTCAAGTTATGTTTTGTTGTCTGTCACAATTTTAGCCTTGCGTAGTGAACAATAGCCACCTGCCAACAACAGTTTTAAATGTTTTAAGTTGAATTAAGTTGGCTTGCACAAGGGGGAGGAGGTGTGTACTTGGCCTAACGAGGCCTCCCAGTGGTCCTCTGTCATTACCAGGTTAAGGTCATCTTTCCACCATTGTCCAATTCCTTGCAGTAAGTGGGGGAAATGTTGCGGATTTCATAGAGAATTGAAATCAAACCCTTTTGCTACAGATTAAGGGAAAGAAGGTTGTCATCTGTATCATCTACTGGGAGATCTGAAAAAGAGGCAAATCAAATTTCTCAGAAAGTTATGAAAGTGAACCAAAACTGCCACTGACGAAGGTTGGAAACGGAGGAGAGGTACCTTAAAAGGTGACTCTGAATAAGGTGGAAAGTTCTAATTCTTTGCAGTGGGGGAGTGAATTGACATTGATAAGTTGAAATGTTTCTTAAACTGTGACCAGATTCTGAGTTATGGACAACAGGATTAGAGATGACCTGACTTCATAGTGTTTGAGGGATTGGGGTGCATATCATGGAAGCTAAGCGGACAGAGGAGTTTGGCCGTTCCACCTCAACCTTGCAGCTGTCAAGATGACAGTCTTCCATCCAGAAAAAAAAACTTTTTTTTTTTTTTAATTAAAAAAAAAAATATATATTATAGGTGCACTAATGGTAGGTGAAATTGGGTAAAGCTAAATCAACAAATTGCTCATGCTTTTAACTCAGTATTAAAAGTTAAATTTAAATAAAAATGTAATTGTTTAATTAACAATTTTCAACATCACTTCTGGAAATCAATGTCTGTAAATTTTAGTAAAACACACACTTTGTTTATCCAGCCTTAGTATATTGAACTGAAAACAGATGTCTGGTTGTAATTTCAGTCTTAAATCAAGTCCAGAGGTAAGTTTAGTCCAGTTCGAATAGTAAAAAAGTTTTCTGCTCTTGTAATAAGCTCTTCCAAGGATAAAGCTGATGGTTTAAAAAATCTCCAAGTTTGGTAGGTTAATATAAATTTCTACAACCACTCTAACCATTATTATTTTTACTCAAAAGATGTGGACCTCTGACATTTTTTGTGAGGCAAGCCTGCCCTCGTCTGTGGGGTTTCTTGGGAGGTCATTAACCATGATTTCATGGAGTGAATTACAAACTTTAGGCAGACTTGATGATTTACATGAGCCAAAAATTCTTGTTGCTTTTGCTACATGACTCCTGAGGAATCCAGTTCCAAAAGAACAGCTAATATATGTGTTTTCTGGTACATCATGTGATATATAGATTCAGCAAAGGTGTTTGCATTGTAGTTTTGTGAAGTATTCCTTTATTCAACTCTCCAGGAAAAATCACTCAGTGCGAACATAAAAAATGTTTTTGTGGTATATTGTTTTATTTGGAAATTATATTTCATTCAGCTGTTGTTTCCAGTAGGCTTATTTTCTATTTGAAATTGCAATTTGTGCATTTTCAAGGATGATGGAGATAGACTATAGGCTATCTCCTTCATGGCAGACGACCTCTTCAGTGCAAGTGTTTTAAATTTGACGAAAAACTGAGTTGTGATACTAACTATCATTAGCTACATACGTACATAGTACATCAGTTTGACATCTCTTTGTAAAAACCTTTTCCTTATCAGCTGTTGTTTAAAATGTCCAATATCAGCCTCTGTAATTGAACACATCCTCTAATACCACATTGAGGTTGGTGATGACATAACTGCACAGCTCACGCTCTGGCTGCTGTTGCTCTCAGATGTCCCAGACATCTAGAGATGTCTGCCCTTGAGGTAAAAGTCTTAATGTCAACTTTGTGCAGCAAAGGTTTTAAAAGCCCACAAGCTGAAATACAAGCAAATACCAAAGTAGCTGGACATGAATCATCCATGGTGATCTAGTCAAAATACTTAAAAAAACAAACAAAACCCCCCCCCCAAAAAAAACCAAACTTGGTCCTCATTCTTTTTTTTTTTTTTTTTTTTTTTTTAAGGGAAATTAGTTGAATCTAATCTTTGCTTCTGGACTCGCACAGAGCGAGGATGTGGTGATTAGCAGCAGCAATAATCGTGCAGTTTAATATGTATTCACAAATGGCTGTTTTTTTCCCCCCTGCAAGTCTTTGACAAGCTTAAAAAGGATACTTGGTTCAAAGAGAACTTTATTTTTTATTTTTTGCTTCTTCTGGTTTCAGTTGCATCATCCTTTATTTGCAGGCATGTCATGAGAAAATTACCAAAGGTCATGGTGATTCTAATCAGACCTGACCATTTATTTCTGAGATAGGCTCAGACATGGAGAAACTGCTAGTATCAATTTATTTCTGCATGACGTTGCTGAATATTTAGCTATTTTTTCTTTTCTTTTCTTACTATTTGGCTGGAAAAAATGTTTACTTTTGTTTGTTGTAGCTGCAGTGTGGATGAGAAAAGCACCTCAAAATGAGAGAAAATGAGTCGAGACAGAATAGCAGCAGCCAGAGGGGGGTAAACTTTACTTAAAATAATTTCAACACGCTGTGCTGGGAGTCTGCCGGTTCTTAGAACGGGAAAAGGTGCTTTAATGAAAGACTTTATCAGAGCAAAAAGGTGCCCTAATGATATTTTCAGCGAATCCAAATATTCATCTTACTAGTGAGCCTGCAGCCTGACTTCCTGTTGCCTCTTAAGAGTTGACCCAGCACTGCTCTGTCATTTCTCAACTTCAGATTCATTTGATTATCATTTTAAACTTAATAATTTCAACACATATGCCTAGCAAATTGAGTGCTTGTTTATGTGAAAGAGGTACTAATATATAATTTACCCTTGAAATAAATGTCAAATTATGAGATGACTTGGCTCAGGTGTTACTCACTGTACAAGTAACAAAGCCACAATGTTGTCTAATTTATGTTTAATAGATGAGAGCTGGATTGATTTTGGCTGATTTTATATTTGACAAATAATTTTTTCAAAGGCTCCGATGACTTTGCATTTGCTGTTCTACATAATAGCTGTGTTTTTGAGTGGTGCAACTTGAAACTTTTTCAGTTTTGAAAAAGTAAACTTTGGGAGACATGGATGTCTGTTTATTTGTAGAAAGATGGTTTAGATACTCATTTCAGTAACATCTCGTCCCTGAGGCTGCTCGGTGCTTCCACACGTATGAACGCTGTCATCATCATGCAACAACTTGCATCCCAGGAGACTTCAGTGCAAGACTTCCTTCAGCAAAACTTCATCAGAGAAATTTTTCATGATCACAACAATTTACAAGTACTTTCAACACAAATATTTTGTTGCTATCACTAGTTCACACTGCCACAATTGAGTCCAGATTGAAAAATCCAGGAGCTTTTAGTTTAAATCAACTTTAAACTGAGGAATTGGGATTTTTAATTCTTTTTGTATGTGTCTATACTAGTTATTGGAGTTTAATTTCAGTCTGACTGCTCTATGTTCTTGGCATGTGTTTGTTTTAAGGATGTTTTGTTGTATTATGTTTTATTTAGCGGACACTTTTATCGAATGCAACTTATGTCAAGAGAAACAAGTGATCTCCTAAAAAAGTAAATGTAGACTTGCAGTATAAGAAAAGTGTATTTTCTAAAAGGAAAACCAATAATTGTGAAGTGTAGGAAGGAAATGTTACCATAAGTATAACCAGAATCCCCTAAAGAAGTGCAAAGGAGAGTGGGGTTAGAGTCTTTTAGTTCTTTTAAGAGTGAAGACGAGGATGGAGAATGTGCTTCTTCAAGAGGTTCTTGAAGATGGAGAATAATGCTTCTGCTCTGATGGCAGGTCGTTCCACAGTTTGGGAGTTCTGTCTGGACTTGCCTTGTTTGCAGGGATGGCACTGCCAAACGGCCTGTGGCGTATGGCGGCATGACTGAGTTGACGTACAGTAGGCGGGACCCGGCCTCTGTAGGATAGTACAAATGTTTCAGATTTGAATGTAACTGCTACTGGAAGCCAGTGAAGGCAAATGAGCAATGGAGTGAGATGAGCCCTTTAGGTTAATTTAAAACCAGGCACACCACCATGTTCTGGACAATCTGTAAAGGTTTCTCAACACAAGCTGGAAGACCAGCCAGAAGAGCTGTAGCCAAGACAGAAACTGAACGTGGCCTGCCCCAGGACCTGGATGGCATAGTTAGTTAGGTATGGCCAGATTTTATTAGTGTTCAGTCAGCATGACTGGGTGACAGTCAGAACCTTTTTAGAGAAGGATAACTGGTGATCAGTCATGACACCAGGGTTTTTTTTTAACCACTTTGGAAGGTGTGTTAAAGGTAGAAGTGATGTTGATTTTTGAAATCCTGGTGGGGATAGTGATGGGCAGGAGGATCAATAGTTCAGTCTTGGAGAGGTTTTATTTGAAGGTGCTGTTCCTTCATCCATGAGATGGCAGAGAGGCCTGGCAGATATCCTTGCTGAGATGGTAGGGTCATCCAATGAGATGACCCATCAGACTGTATTAAAAAGGTTTTCTGTAATCTGTGTACTTTGCAAACTGTTACACTGTTCAAACTTTGAAAGCTGTTCAGATTGTTATCCAAAGACCATCAGCAGCAGCTGCAGTACCACTTTGAGTTTAATTCTGGAGTAAACACGTTCTTAAAGATAAACCTACATACTGTTCTTTTATGGTGTCAGGAGTGTCAAGGCAGGAGGACCAACTGGAGGCAGGTAAATAGAGGACTTTAAAAAGGTGCTGCAGATGATGGGAACCCAGAGAAGTTTAATTTTTTTTTCCTCCTGCTGATTTCAAAATCTAAGATCAACTCAATTAATGTTTCTTGAAGAGACTAGACACCCGAGTTACCAGACACTTTGTTTCCAGTGTCATGAAACTTCATGCAAAAATGTATTTCTAAAGACTCCAAATATTTAAGCACAGCCAAATTAAATGTTTTATTTTGACTATATTTTATTTTTGTAAAGTAATAATAAAAGTGACAATGTACTTGCACTGATGTTTGCAACCCTTTTTCATGATAGCGAGACACTTTCTAAAATGCAATTTGCATACGCAATAACAATATTTCCAAACAGTATAGATATCTTCTCTGTCTATGTTGTCTTCAGGCTTCTAACCTGGATGATTTTTTCAAATATGGATGTGGTACTTGTTTCCAATTCTTATTTTGTTCTTTCTTTCTTTAAAAAAAAAAAAAAAATCTAAAAGGTTCTTGCACCATGCCAGACCCCACAGTCTGGTTCATCTTGGCACATGCCAGTTAGATGTTATCTATCCAGTTATTTGATTTAAAATAAATTAAATAAATACAAACCTCCTTAACCACCTGCTATGCAATGTTTTATTCTATGTAAAAACTGAGACAAAAAGTGACAGACCCTGGTGTTTTCTTTTTGTTGTAATTCTTAGTGTAGTTCAGTGTTTCTCAATTCTGTCCTGCAGGTTTTAGATGTTGCCCTGCTTCAGCACACCTGACTCTCATTAATGGTCATTAACAGGTTGTCATCTAGGTCTGAACAAGTCTGTCATTGCCACAGCCACTTGTGTCATGGTGTGAAGAAGCAGGGCAACATCTAAAACATACAGGACAGAAGCCCACAAGGACCGGAATTGAGAAACACTGGTGTAGTAGATGACAAAAACAAAGCTGTGGAGCTTCATCATGTTGTCATGGTGACCTGAGGATCTGACCTGATCTCATGTAAATACTTGGTTGAAACAGTTGGACTTTTTCTTTTTTGGAATGTCAAAACATCTCTATTTTATAAACTGTTTCATGTACTTGCCTCTAGATGTATTAATACACATTTTGTGGGTGTTAATTTTCAATCTTTCTAAAAGTAGAGAAAATGGGGAAGGCTGCAAAATCTACAAACATGAACAAAAATAATCTAGACCCAAAAGGAGGCAATGTAGGAGTATAAAAACTGTAGGAGGTAATGAGTAACATAACACAGGTGCGCAGAAATCAGCATGGAACCTGGTGTGACACAAGGAGTAGGGAGCATGACTGAACAACCTATAAAGGAATTATCTGCACAAAGAAAACAAGAAATAAACCAACCAGGTGCAGGATTTAACTGATTTGAAGATAAAATGGTAACAAACTGACTGGAGGAAGAAAATGTCAATCAAAGCAAAAAAAAAAAAATTACCACTAAAACAAGAAAAGGGCAACATGATGAGGTGAATTTCATGGCAGTCAAATTAAATGACTTAAATGAAAGCTGGTAGGTCAGGAAAACATTTTGAAATAACCATTTAATCTATTAAATGATCTAATCAACCTTATATTCTGCCTATGCGGGGTGCTTGGATATATGATTAACATAATTAAAACTCAAATCAGATGTCTTCTCAGATTAACTAATATATCAGTTGATCATCTACAGAGCTGTTCACGGTTGGGTGTCCTGATTAGAAACTGATGTGCTTTTCCCGTGCCACTCTTCAGAACTTTTTTGTTAGACATTGTTTCTAAGGTGTCGCATCATCCTTTATATACCCACATCAAATGTGGAATGAAGTCACTTCTGTACAGAAAAAGTGGAGGAAACATCAGTGCAAAGAACACCCACTGAATATTTATGAACTTCCTCTGTTACATATTCCCTTTTCCCATGTCAAAGTTTTGCAAGAGCTGCTCATGCCTTGACAAATTACAGTACGCCCTTTCTGTTGGGTATTAGAAGACAGTGGCATAAATGTGTGTAGATGAACATGAATGAGTGTGTATCTGACATCTTTTTTCACTTTTGCCAAGCGTGGTGCTCAGTTGAAATTATTCTTCATCAAAGAAGGAAGAAACAATGGAAGAAGACTGACACGTGTGCCAGTCTGGGTGAAATTGGTTGTCAACAACAACTCGCCACCCTTCACAGACTTCTGAGCTTCTGCTGAAAAGTATTGATGGAAGAAAGTGTTAGTTCAGGCGTTTCTTGTTTTTTTTTTTTTTTAATGAAGTAGGTGTTTAATCTTTTTCCTCTACCATAATTGAAAGCGCTGACTCCCAGAGTAAACAGCGTTGTGCGGTGGATGTTGGACTGCATAGCACAGCTCCAATGATGCAAGTTTGCCTTCATTCGCTCTGTAATAAGACAGCTCCACTGATGCATTTGTCATCATTTGGCTTGAAGGCTCTTTAATCCACCAGTTTTCTCAGTCTGTTAAGTATTTGATCTGAAAACAGATATCGCTCTTCTTGTTTGTTTCTTTTTGGGGAAGATGTAGGCATGGAGTTCCACTGATGGTCGCGGTTTGCTTTTGCTTCCAATTGGATGAAAGGCTTCCTCCTGGCTCTCAGCTCCTTGTCACGCAGCAGGTGTCCCGTATTTATTATATTCTACCATTTGCCAGCATGAAGACAGGTGTGCATGCTGTCAACTTCAGTGAGATTTCATATCACTGTGCTTTCACAAGGGAAGTGTGTGTTGCATACCAATCAGCCTGGAGAAGCCTCCACAGTCGCTCCTCCGGATCAGGGCCGAGCCATGCTGGTCCGGTGCATTTTCATGCTGCCCTGCTGGGATCATGCACAGATTTTAGTTATCCAAGAACCTTCACTAGACAAACAGCTCCGCATGTTTTTTTTTTTTTTTTTTTTTTTGAGACTGTGTGCAAAAGATGTTCTATGTATGCCAAATGTATTAGCTTGTGTCCTTTGATCAGTCGTAGGTTGCAGTGATCCAGGGAGTTTTGGCTGCAGGTCAACCCGCTGGGATTTTGCTGAAACTTTATTCCTCAAGATGAGGAATTGGTTATTTCTTTCACAGCTATACTGGATGATGATATCTGAGTGGCCAGATATGAGTCTTGTGAAATAGTTTCTCACCTTTTACTGTAAGGTTTGGAGGTTGGAAGTGTGTGGAAGCCTGCTGCATTTGAATGAAAGAAAGATTGGTGATTGAACTCATACAGTACATAGGAAGAAGACCAAAGAGTTTTCAAAGTTTTTGATTTCTTATTTTATGCCTGCATTTAGCTGCATTGTAGTGTGAAAAATATGCTGAAGTATTCATTTAAGACAGCCTGTCTGAACTTCCCGGCTGTGAAGAAAGCACTGCAGTGCAACATCACTTGATATTTTGAAGACTTGCAGTTATTGAAAATATGAGCAATCTGACATTAGAAAAGGATGAGATGGTATAAAGCATTCAGAAGCTTATGACATTCCAAAGAAAGCCCTTCAGTCCTTCAATTGGGCTTATCCATGTTTTTTTTTTGTCAGGTTTGACTTGAGCTGACCTTAAACTTTATCATTTAAAGGGATATCATGGTCACAGCCAAGTTGGAAGATGCTTGAGTTTGGGAATGCTCCCATGAGCTCAGTTGCTAGGTGTAAGATGTTAATCAGAGCAAGTCAGAAGCGGCCTGAGATAAAATCAAAACATGTTTAATATTATCAGAAGTATTTAGTCTTGTCTCTTGCAAACTGTGTTCCATGACACAGTTGGTGTCAACAACCGTTGTTGTCCTTTGATCCACAAAGGAATTTGCTTTTAATCATGTTAATAACCTTGTAAGATTCCAGTCTTTGTGCCTACTTATCTGTGGCTCTCTAGTCTTTAGATTTTTAAAAGATTAACATATGATACCCTCTAACATCTGAAGTGTGTTTGGTCCTTTGTTTCTATTAGGGGGAAGGAAGAGGGGAAAAATAAGAAAATAGCTTTAAAGTCATAATCCTGTAGTTTCTCACTGCAAATGTGCTTTTTGGTTGAGTAGGAGACTGTTGGTTTCAGGTAGACACTGCTTTCCATGACTCTGGTGGCAGCTGACTGTCATCGTCAAATCTCAGCCACCCCTTTGGAGTCTCAAGTGAGTTTTTACGTGTCCATATTAGTTCTAAAAAGACACTAATCCTCATTTACGATAGTGTTTCGATTCCATGTCAAGAAAGACCTCCATCCACACTACTCCATCATAAATGTGTTTTTGTTGGTGGGGGTGTTTTTCCTCTTCTATGGTTTTACCTACAATAATTAGCTTTAGGATAATAACCTTTTTGTGTTTTTCTTCTTTTTTTGTAATTACTCCCAAGAAATTAAGGTAAACTGGATCTTTGTGGCTGAAATCTTAGCTGGCGCTTCCAAAGTTCCCTCATATCTTTAGAAATTTCTCAGTTTTTTGCAGAGCAGCTTGAGCATATTCTTAAGATACAAATATTAGGCTACTGAATGAAGCAGGAAGAAACACACACACATGGACTCATTGTTGTGGTGCTCAGCAACCATTGACATGTTTTCAACAACACTACCAAGGTCTGTAAAAATCTTCAATAAGTTTCAAGTATTAGCTTCGCAGGATTATTTTGGTACTAATTATGTGTAATACAAAGGATTGGATTCTTTGTGCAGAGGCTCCAAATCATCACCTTGTACCTGCAAAGGTAAATGTAAAAAAAAATGTTTTCTTTAATTTTGTTTTTTAAGACTTGATCTAACATGAATTTACCTGTTGCAGATGGTGTCTGGGCCTTGAAGATTAACGGAGATTGTAATTGTACAGCTCCACTACTGATCCCCTTTCTAATGGTCTTTACTTTCCCCTGGATGAAATCAGCTGCCTTGTTTGCATCTCCCACAGTGGTGATTTGATGCTTGTTTTCATCCACTCTGACACCTCATAAATAAACTGCAGAGATGCGCCAAGCTGCAAAGATGAGGTTTCTTTTAGCCATTTATTAAATACAGAGAACATCTGCTGTCATGTGGTAGGAAAATGACAAAGGTGTCTCTTGTAGAGGTTTATCATTCTGTAGAGAAGTGTGCCATGTTCCATTTAAGTATTTATGATTCATCTTACCATGCACTCAGTTAGTGGCATCTGCATGCTTACGCCTTGCAGACACGTTATTTTTGTATACTCCCGACAGCGCGACCTGAAACTGCGAGTGCCTGGCTCAGTATATACGAGTCTCACTTGATGGAGATGAAGCATCAAATGAGTTTGTGGGTTGACTCCCCTAAATGCAGCTGTGTAGATTTAGATGAGGATGCAATTAACCTCAATTCTCCTGAGTTCAGCAAAGTTGAAACCAGAATAGATGGAGACACGGGTCTTTCTCTCCCCTTCCCCATTTCAATCACGTTGACGGCAAGCAGGAGATCCAGTAAGAGCTTGTCAGATGAGGGAAATTGAATTATGATCCCATTTCATCGTAGTAGTTACTCTCCATGCTTTCATTTTGTTGCTCATTCCTATTCCAGAAACAGGTTGGAAAAGTAATAAATCTAGCTGTCTCACAACCGGTAAATACAACCTTCTTGAATCATTTTTTCCCCCCAAGACAGAGAAAATAAAAACAGATGTCAGGAAATGACTTGTTTTTGAGCTCTCGTTGTCTGGAATTGCAGAAAGCTTGCCACAACCTGACATTCTGCAGCAGATACATCTGTTTACATCACTGATCCGTTGCACTTGCGTAGGATGTGATGCTTAACTGTGTCTTTGAGTCACTCCTCTTCCTGTAATGCTTTTTATAACGATTGTTGCTGTCGTGTTCACTTTATATAAAATATCTCAACGACTCTGCTTCTTGTGCCACGGAAAAAGACGAAGCACATGTAGCACTTTAGTTTAAATATTAAGGTTTCAGATATGAATGATGCGCCGTCTGGGGGGTGTTTTTTAAGCATTGTAGAAAGAACGTGAACCTATGATTGTAGACGAGCTGTCATAGTGTACGTTGTTACCAAATTAAGTTCAAATGGAGAAGCACAACCATATCTAAACTTTTACTTTTATTGGTTTGTGCAGGCAACTCAATCAGACCAAAATGATTTGCTAAAATGGGCTTGAAGACATGTAATATATCCTACAGTTTTAAAGTAAAATTTCCCCAAAATAACTGAGCTTTATGTTCACTTTTCACTGACAGAAGCCCTTTTAAAGCACTTTCTATGCCATGAATATGTTAAAATGCTATTCACATTAACAAATATTTGGAATATTGACTCTGTCTCAGCTTTTAAGTCAGAACTCAAAACCTACTTATTCAGGCAAGCATTTGAATTATGTCTGTCTTTTATGTTCTGCTGTTGTTTTGTGTTTTTACGTGTTGATTGTTGTATGGCGACCTTGAGTGCCATGAAAGGTGCCTTATAAATAAAATGTATTATTATTATTATTATTATTATAAGTAAAAGAAAATAAACATGAATTTTGTTTTGTATCACAGTTATATCATTCATATTCAGTCAGACATACACATAGTAGGCCAATATTTGCTTTGTTTTGTGTGGAAGTTTTACAACTTTCTTTTATTATATATTGGCTAAATTCCATATGTAGCAATATGAATTAGAATTGCTTGAAACAGGTAGCCACTTTCAGCAACTCTACCCATCCAATTTTTACTCACTACCCATTTGGAAAAGTTCCTGGTGTACCAGCATCCAAATGTTTTCCGACACATGAAGCTGAGTGGAGTGAAACATCTTTCATAGAGCCAGATCTGTTTTACTGGGATTTGCATCTTTTTAGATTTAAAGTACTAAACTTGTTACCTCTGGATTTTTTTGTTGGTTGTCATTTCAAACACTCAGTTTAATTTTCTCGAGCAAAGAAAAAAGAAAGAAAGAATGTCCCTTTTAAATTTCACAATATAGCAGTTTTGAAGAAAAATGAGCTTTTTTGAAATTTGGATGAATCTCTAATGTGAGTTCTGTCATCAGCCTTGTTAATTTCGAAGTATTCCTCTAAATGAGAAAAAGCAATTTCCGAACAGAAATTTGGAGTGACTGTCAGACATTGATCAAATAAACCACTTAAATTTCTGGGCTCAAGTGGAAATGCGAGCATATAGAGACAATTTCCTCCTTTTGTAGAGTCGCAACATGAGAGTGGATGGTAATCTTTATTTTCTGACTTAGTTGAAAGCGATTTATTTGACAACAATTTCTGGATGTCTGTGGAACAATCAAATCAGAATAGTGTAAAAACATTAATGTGTAACAAAAGTGCATGATTTTGCAAGTAATTTGTGTCTTTAAGAACCTTTTTATACTCAAGTGTGACAGCTTATATTTAAAGAAAATTCTATGATTCATGCGATGACATTTTTGACAACTTAATTTTATTGCTTTTCCTATTTGGGGAAAAAATAAGATTTAAATAATCATTTAAAGTAAATCAACCTTTTTCTGATTTCTTTTCTTTTTTTTAAAACTCTTTGAAGCTACTGTGTCGGAGTCTTAAACACCATGAACGGCTCCTGCAGAGCAACGCAGATACAAGGCAGCATTAGCCAAATAAGCACATGAAGGCACGTTGGAGGAAAAAAAAAAATCACTTAAATACTGAACAGAAATTCAAAGCACTGGAACTGCACCAGATGTCACAGAATAGAAAGTGTTTAATTCCTTTCCTCTTATGTGACTCCTTTTATTTCCATCCAGTTGACATCGTGCGCTTGTAGGGCGAATCATCTTCTTACATGCTTCGTAAGTGCACCAGAAGAAAACAAATCAAGCATTTTTTTCTTCACTAATTTCTTTTTTGCCTTCCTCTGTAATAAATTCCTACTTTGAACTTTCCGGAGCATATTGAACGTCTTTCCATTCAGCTCCTCTAAAGAAGAACCGGAAACCTAAAAAAGCTTCGGATGCGACTGCTTTCATGTGGGTGCCTCTCGTGGAGTGGACGCATTAGACATTGTCGGAATGTTTTTGTCTGTGTCCTTGTTGAGTGAGTGAAGGGAGTCATATTTTCAGAAGGCTGCAGCTTTTCATCACATTAAAGTTTGTGTCCTATCAGAAATCATAAAGAGGCATTAAAGTCGTAGTTAAAGCCAAGCAGGAGCTAAATTGGTGTCTGGCTGTATTTTTGGATATCCTTTGGCTGTCAGAAAATGTGGTTGTTTTTGTTCTACAAAACATTGAAAAAGGCCCATAAAAAAACATTTATATATGTAATTTATTTATTTACAGACAGACGCCTGATCTCTAAAGATTTATAAGGAAAAAACGTTTGTCAGCAGCTCCTTCGTCATGGATGGGCTGATGGAGCTGGTCACCATGGCCAACACTGATTGACAGAAGGTAGCACCTTGGCTGACTTCAGATGCTGGTTTTCCCATTTACAACATGGCGCCCCGCATTATGAGGAAAGAGATGTGAAAACTGCTCTTCAGAAAATCTGGATCATCTATCCAACAATGTTTAAGTCTATGATCAGTAACAATTTCCACGCTACCATGTTGGTCCTGTGACGTGTATACACAACACTTTCATGTTTAATGTTCTGTGTATATTGCGCATGTGCAAAACGGACCAGAATGTAAAAAAAAAAAGTGAGGGTGACCGGCCGGTCAAGCTGAAAATCAGAAATTCTGGTCCCTAGCCGGTCAATCGGTGCATCCCTAGTTCACACTGACACAAGTGAACTCTACTCTTGTCCAGAGGGCCTGTGAGTCGACCTAAAAGCTGTTGGTGTGAAAACACCCTAACACATGCAAGCAGCTACGTTCAAGGTTGTGTGTTGTGGAGGACCCAAATTTAGCAGGGCTGAATAATATAAGTTCAGTAAGTCAAACAGAAATTCAGATGATGCTACAAACAGATAATCGAGGGGCAAAATGAAGCTGAAACAAAGTAAAGCAGATGACATGAAGACATTATGGGGTCAAAGGGATCAGAAAAGTCCTCAGATACTGGCAGGGATGTTCAAATGCTGTGAAAGAATACGGCATCTAAATATAGGTATTTAATCAGACATAAAACATCTCATCTCAAAAAGGGAAAACCCATAAACTCAACCAAATATCCAAGTTAAAACGATAGGTCACTCAAAACTTACCACTCAGCTTAAGACAGAAACCCCACTGTATGACCGTAGTAACACGTACGGCATATTTGTTTCATAGCATCAAGTCCTTGCAAGGTTTGTGCTTTATGATGTTACAGAAAAGGTTATTTTATTCACCCAGTCTACATATTTCTTCACAAAATGTATTTCTGAGTGTTGTTATGAATATGTAATACTGAGGTGCTAAATTCACACCTGCAAGGTAAAATACAAGTTAGAATTCAGTGGAAGGTGAAAAATAGATGCATGTCCGCCTGTGAGGTTTTTTAGAGTTTAAAACAAAATGCAACCATTGTTTAGTCTCTATGCAATGAAACAATACACACTGACACATATACAGGAAAATAGACAAATTGATTTGACTGCAGATACAACCAAAATAAATCTCTATCTTCAGCTGGACTTTTTCTTTTTAAGCCGAGTTGCCAAAACAGAAGTATGCTTTGCAGAATTGAAAAATCTTTTATCTATTACCCACCTTGTAGAGGTGCTATTATATTTCATTAGGGGCTTAACTTAATTAACTTGTCCTTAATTACTGCATTTTGCAGGTTTTTGGTGGACAAATCAGTGGTCACTGATGCAGTGATACAGACTTGACTTTGAAAAAGTAAACTGTTTAAAATGCCTTCAAAAAAAGAAAAAAAAAAGAACAAAGCAAATGTGCACTCAAAAGCAGTATTGTATTCAGCTCATTTATTCAGAATCGTGCGAATTTGTTTGCATTTCCATCTCCAGGCACTTTGATCTTAATTTTCAGCATCCTGTTAAATCACAACTAAAGTCAGACTCGAACCTTAAACTGAAGTTTTAGCCCTCAAAGAGCCTTTTTTTTAAGAGGCAGTGATTAGCAAATAATAAAAACCTTCCACATAAGACTAACTGGTAATTGTAACTTGATTATAGGTGTGTGCGCGAGTGTTTCTGTTTGTCTATGTAAACCATGTGATGAACTGACCTGTCTGATGGCTGGGGAGGGCTCCAGCTGTGTTGGACCGGGAGGCCAACTGTGAAAAATGCTCTGTATGAGCGTGCACATCAGTTAACTGCCTCAACTGACTACACAGACGCACCCTCAGTGCTTCATACTTTTATCATAAATTATATTAAAAATATTGGTGGGATTTTGCATGGAAAAATTATGTGTGAGAACTGGATTTTGGTGAAAGTTTTATATGATCACAGAAAGACGTGACTAAGGAAGAGGAAAGCGTAATGTTATATTAAACTTTCTGACCCGCCTTATGGCTTACAGTTTCCTGTCCTCCACTGGGATATTTCGAACCTGCTGTTATTCCAGAAAATGAAACTATATGAAAGTAAACCTGCTGGTGTGTCACTGATTCTCTGCCATTCAGTAACATCATTTCAGCTGTACACTTGGAGATGAAAGCCAATGATGTCATCATAGCCTCAACTATTTCATCTATTAAAAAAGAAAAAAATACAATAAATTGCAAACATATTTTGTTGTAGTTTATTGTATTTTTACAGGTTTGTGTTGCTCGAGTTCTGTTTGAGATTGAAAGATCTGAAATGTGGTCTAATCCTTCATTGTGAGCAAGGATGATGTCACAATCAGCAGTGAAATGCATAATGCAAAGCTTAGTCATTCAATAAATGATTTTGTGATCTGAAAGGCAACCCTTACAAATATATGCACAACAGTACCAGGAATATAAATTGCATTTTTGACGTGATAATAAATACCAACAGTAAGAATATAATGTCAGACAGACTTTGTGACTTACTAACAGTAGTAGTAAACCTGCCCCAGTTGTGTACAAAACAGTTACGTAGCCCTGTGGGGGTGATGTCAGTGGCTGAAATCCAACAAGACTACCATGAACTGCTGCTGCAGATTTAATCCCATTTTTTTGTAGGGTTAGTGTTTTTCTGAGGGCCTAAAAACAATAACAGGTTAGACACAGACACACCAAACTAATTTTTTATACACACCTTTATTTGCTGTTGAAATGAACGAAAAGCCTGCAGTGTTTAGCCAGTAGGCTAGAAGCCACATTGTGTGCTGGCGTATGATTATGGATTATAGAGTCTGCTCTAGGGACACTGCAGAGTATATCCCCAAGTTAAGTTGCATCTTATTTTTCTGCTCCTCTCAAGTAAGCCCTGGGCAGCGATCTGTCTAGGTTGCTGAAACGTGTTCCCTTTTTTTGCATTTACTTACCTTAAGGCAGGAGCTAAATTATGATGTACCTTTACAAGTTATTATTTTGGTGTTTCTCTCAGTGGACTGAGGACATCACAAACCTCTCAACAGTTGTCTGGCCCTTCATAATGTACATTTGGATAGAAACTCTCTGCGATGTGTGAATGGTTTTCCATCCCAGTGGGCAAAGTTGTAAACAAATGATCAAATACTGGAACTGCTGAAACCAGCTCGACAATTGAAATGGTTTTATCCTCCTAAATCTAAACTAGGCTAATGGCATCGTTAGGGTTGCGAGTGGGGAAAATTTATGATAAATTTCCAGAAACTTTCAGTAGAAACTTGAGTTGGGGAATTTTGGAAATCTTACATTTTGGAGACTTTTCAAGAGCACTAATAGGAATATATGAAAATGAATTTAAAAAAAATCATTAAATTCAAATTAATAGACAAGCCTTGATAAATACACAAAAATTGAAAAGTGGAAAAAAAAAAGTGAAACTCTAACCTTCGGTTCTGTGTGACAACAGAAAATTGACTCGGGGCACTGGCTGGTTATAGTGTCACAAAGTACACTCACAAGTACTGTGAAACATTGATAAGGGCCAGGAAATGTCCATCTTGTTGAGGTAGTGGAAGTGGTGGACAGCCCATTTTCTTGTTTTATGTTAAAAGGAGGACAGGAGTCCTTCTCCTGTGCTGAAGATAGTGCAAATTTAAATTCCTTTTGCTTTTAAAAAAGGAAATTATTATGCACATGGCATGGAAATGGGGTTGGTTTATGTTTGAAATTTACAAGACAATTTATGATTGTTTCCAATAAAAGTACAACAGGGGTTTTAAAGGAGGAATGTGTAACATCTGAAGCCAAAATTTAAATTCATACTCCACATTCCAGTAAAAATGAGGGCAGTACAGCTGTGCAAAGTGAGTTTGTCTATCCTGGCGTAAGAAACGAGAAAATGCGCAGTTCCTCCTAATCAATTTTGTGGCTTTATTAAATGGCAAATGTATTGTGAATCCAAACCCTAAAGCTGATGATCAAAACTCTGAGAATCAAAAGACAACATCTGTGACTAAAAAATCTAAATCTCTCATCCAGTGTTAAACTTTTCTTTTCTCACCATCATTTCCAAAAACATCTGCATTTCCAAACCATCTTTCATAGCTGCACCTTTTAGTTTTGTAGTTGCAATTCTGAAATTAGTCAAATCAACATACTGAGAAAAAAAAAATCAATATACTGCAGGCATACTGGACATGGTTTAAATCAATATATTTGGTGTTGATTTAACACCATAGTAACTTGACTTACTCTACCATTAAAAATGTTCTGCAAAACAGAACTTTACAGCAGTTCACTTACCAGTCTAAAAGAAACATTTCAAGTTCTTCATCGAATTTCATTTCTTTGCTGTCCATGAGCTGTTTCCAACGGGGGAATCACTGCTGATATTTGCTCTGGTTTTAGCCCTGTTTTAATCTGCTCTTTTTATGCTGTTAAACGAGGCTTTAAAAAAAAAAAACAACGCCAATTCTTTGTATCCTTATGTTGCACTGAGGTCACTGTTGCTCACTACCGCCACACATGTCAGAAAATGGTATTACAAGATTGAATGGCCTGCAGCTAGTTATTTAGCACTTTAAGTCAGTAAATATCTCAATCATACGTTTTGAGATTTCTTCTCACTCTCTGTGTTTCTATTTTTTTCTTTGTTTTTGTTTAGAATATTTTAATCTGTTTTACACATTCCTCCTTTAAATTAAAACCACACTGATTTGGAGAGGGTAGAAATTCAAATGAATTGACATTAAAGCACTTACTTGGAAAATTTTTGACTGAAAATTTTTGGAATGTTACAACCTGATCATGATGAAATCACAAATCGTCCATCTTCCTGGCTTATGTTTTTCTTTTTCTGCACAACTTTTACTACTTTGTCTTTGTTTTTCATTATTCTTGCTTTTATCTTCTTTAATCCCATCTGTGGCGGGATGTATTTTATTCCCTCATTATCTGCCCTGAATATTCCTACTTTGCTAATCCATTTGTGACAGCTACATCAAAAACTGTAACTTTCATGTCTGGAATAAATTCAACACCCCAAGTTACATTAGATGTGTGTTACCTTATTCAGGGAGCAAAGCTCACTGGATGCAGTCTTGGATGGTTTCTAGTACATGGGACAGATTGTGTTAAAACTGTTTTTATGAGCTTCATGAGGTGCAGCCTGTGGTTTTACAAATTGCACACCTGAAAATGCAGCACATCCTGCTGCAAATTCCAGTTTTGTTTCCTCCATTTTTTTTTTTTTCTTTTTGCATTCATGAGGATCATGATATTGAGCCCCAGCATCTTGTGACCAGCATGAGGTCCACCTCATGCTGCGCTCTCAGCTGTCAGAGTAATAGTAAAGGCACTTGTGGGTCAAGCTGCAAGTACTTCTCCCATCAGTGAGAACAAAAATGTTGAACAGATGCTGTGCTGTTGGGTCCATCTGCCTGCGTCAGTGTTTGATGGCGTAATATTTGGTCACTTGGTCTACCGCAGCTCCTAATTCACTATATTTAGTCAGCATAGGTCTCAATATTTAATATGCCTGTATTTAATTGGTGAGTTTCAGCCTGAGCTCTCGGGTAGTAAACACTGACATCTGGTTTTTGGAAAGGACTTACGTCTGACTACCAGGATTTACCAGTGTTTGCAGTGACATTGTGATGTGATCAGACTGAGGCAGTCCGTTGCACAGCACAGGTGTAAATTACGTTGTAAGATGGACAGTGAGCATGACAATATCTTGAAAGCCAAAAGTGAATGCATTACTATTCATTTGCTTCATTGCTAAAGAAACTGAAATTTGAAAATGGGTATTTGTGTTTCTACAGGCAGCAGTATCATCATCACGGACTAACAATACTGAAGTTTTGTCAAAGGCTGTCGCCTTTTAAAGAGATTTTCATCTTTCAAGGGGGAAGTGTTGTATTAAGATTCTAAAACTAGAAATTGTCCTTTGCTTTTCTACTCTTCACAAATGCTAGGTATTTTCAAAAAACATGGAGGTTTTAAAGCCAGAGCAAGCTTTCTTCTTCAGTAAACAAATCTATGTGACTTGGATTTTGTCCATGAAGTCCCTCCGCATGTATCAGGTTCAGACTCTCTTTTATAAAGAACAATCCAGAAAATGCAGATGATGAGCAGAACAACAACACAGGCTTATGCTGAGAGCAGGCTGCAGAAGAATCGCCTTTTTCCACACCCTTTTAATGCTGTGTCGAAAGGCTACAAAGACCAGAGACAGACGTCGGAGCATAGGAGGCTTTGACGCAACTGACCCAAAATTTAGTATGAAAAGAACAGTAAATGCGTCAGCAGAGTCTTAATAATTTCATCCACATGGACCAGAAAAACCACAGACAAAGACAAAGGACATTTCCCTTGTTTCTTTGTACTGCTGTCTTAACTAGGAAGCAATCTCATTACCAACTTGTCACATAGTGACACATCTTTGTTTCGGATTTCAGTTCACTGAATAACTAGACTTGTTCACTTTTCAGTGATAAGAAATGTCTCAGTACCTTCAAGTCTCCAGCTATTCTTCAGCAGAAGTAACTAACAGCACATGTCAAGAAATGTGATTCAACTCTAATCAACAAGTAACAAAGATAGATGTTGAATTGGTCTGACTTCCCTTGTTCTGTTATTCTATAACTTTATGATGCTCTACTCTTAAACATAACACAATTAACTCTTAAAATACAAAGCCATAAAGCTATAAGGCAACCCTGAAAGGCAGGCTCATGACCATGAAAGATGAATGAACTGAATACAGAAGTCACATATATGCAGTATATCTAATAAATCACATATGCATCTGAAAGATCTGACCAATTCTACAGATAAAATCATTTTAGCTCATTTAAGTTCTTGCCAGTTCATAAATATATTAATAAAATACATTGCATTTTATTTGATCATTTCATTTTTTTCTCATTCACAATGGAAAATTGTCACCATATTTTAGTCACAGTTCCATTTTAGCCACGACATAGTTACAAAATTAGCTGCAGACAAGGTTTTAGTAATCAGAGAAGTCCTCAAATGCAGTCCTTGACTTAAGGGAAATTCTGGACCGCCTGGAATATTTATATATTTGATATGCATGTTTTAAAGACGGCAGTAATGAAATAAACAAATCTGCTGTCTGGGTTTTGACAGATGAATGCCAGAGTCTTCAGAATACCGAGCCATGTTAAATACCTCATGGGTTGTAGGAACAGCATCCAACACGGTGTTGCATCTCAAACTGAATCCCAGCATAGACGAACTGGTGCCAGGAAGGAAAGATGGAACTAATTAGATGATTAAAAATGACACTTCACTGACAGAAAACTCTGAGGGGAAAAGCAATATGGGCTCACTTGTGGTTGTACTCAGTTTAATTGACCACAGTTTCTGCTGCAACACTGATGAAGTTATACTGACTCTAAAAAGGTGCAGTTGAAATAAACATCACAGTCTAATATGCATGTGATTGTGCTAACACTAAGAAACAAGAGCATAAAGATCATGCTATAATCAACACATGCCAAGTTTAAAATAACCACGTTCTAATTTTAACCCTGAAGGCCAAAAGCTGAGGCTTCAGATTACTAATTATATTCTAGCTTATTTCTGTTGTCAAACTGCAGTCTAAGAAAAGAGGTTGAACTGAAGGTTGAAGATGAACTAACATTTCTCATCCAGAAAATATAGAGTGGAACATGTTTACTTTCTTTAAGGAAAGTTGCATTTATTTATCTTCATGGGATAAGATTTTGTTGTCATGCCACTTGTCTCGCTTTTACAAAATGTTGAACACACTACTTGTCATCAGACTAGTGTGAAATTTTTCTCAACTGGAGATGCAGAGTCACTATTTCCTTGGTGGATTTGGGTTTTCTGAAAGCTCCGACCTGCCAATTCTGATTTTTGGCCAATTCTTCACTTTATAAGAGCTACTATCAACCATCAAGGGTAAGATGTAAAACCAGAGACGGATAACAGAGCACAGTGTGGGTGGTCTCCTCTCTGTCTGCCTCTTAGCCTCTGTCACCTTCTTTACATTTGACATATTGAGCAGCAGTGATTGGCTAATCATTGACCTTTTTATTTGATTTATTTTGTAACTGTCTCTGACCAGTGCTTGAGAATATTGAGCCGATGGAAAAATTAGGTTTGCGTAGCCTTGAGTTATGTGACACAGCGCCATATTTTAGTAAATGTTTTGCATTCTAAAATCAGTCTGATAAATCTTGAAGCAAATTTGTGCATCATTTGTTAGACTTAAACTTACATCTTGTGTAGAGAGTGGAAAAAAACTGGGTCCAACATGTAAACAAAAAAAGAGAAAAAAATTGGCATCTTAAATCACTGGCTGCCCTGCTTTCTTAAAAATTGGCAGCATATTTGGAAAAGCCTATATTTGCCAACTCTGCTCATCAGTGTGATGTTCTTTTAAGTGTTGCTTTAAGTTGCATGTCCCAAATGTTTTGATTGTTCCTCCTCCATGGGTTATTTTTACCCTAAAGCCTGTATATTCTGCTATCTTTGGGTATTCTGTGCTCATTATGGAAAACCTTCAATTATAAAGACTTCCTGGTGACTGTCATCATGATGCACTTACTCACACCTTTTTTATTTTTCCAATCAACAAACAGTTTCAAAGTCATACGTATGATACATGTATTGCCAGTGAAAATGTATTTGGGAGTGTTTCTATATCAACTGGCATCAGCTGACCAGCCATCAGATTCTTTCAGTTAAAAACCTTACATGTCTCATCCTTCAGCTGATCACTTCTTCGACCTTTAGACTATATAAGTTATGAAGCCATCTGCAGTTGTACGGTTCGGGTTCTGGCTCCAACAGCCTCTCATTGGGGATAAAAAAGAAAAAAAAATCTTTATCATGAAATGCTGAAGTCATTATTTTTTTCTCACCTGTCATAGTGGTCTTCTCTGAATTCATTCCCTCTCATTAGTGTGCTGCTGATCCTTCCAAAAATTACGGTAGTTGAGAAGTGCAAAAAACATTTACATTTCAAAATACACGTTAACAATTTCAAAACCAAAATTTCATTCAGAAAACCCATTTACATTTTGAAAACCAATTTTTGTATTTCATAAACCACATTTGCAAATTTGAAAACAAGGAAACAAATGTACATTTTAAGAAACAAATTTAAATTTTAGGAAACACAATTTCATTTTTTGGGAAACAAATGTATGCTTTAGGAAACAAATGTAAATTTTAGGAATCTAAGCTCTACATTTGTTAGTGAACTGAAAATGTACATTAGGAATCAGCTCTTAATGGAAAGGAAATGTCCTAAATACCTGAAGTGCAGACAGTTTTAGACTTATTTTCTAGGACATGGTGATGGCAGTGCCAAAATTGATTTCAGCATGGAGGTCACCTTGACAGTCAAGTAGGGCTGCCCTTTATTTGTTCTGCAAAAGGAGCAAAACGTAGTCCAGTTATTGAAAACTTTGTGAAACACATTCTGTGCAGTCCTTGTCCTCAAAGTATTGCCACTGAGTTTCCCGTGTAGCTAAACAACAAATCATTTGCTTGTACTACAAGATTAGATCATCGTCGCATTGGTCCCGGTATCCGGTATTTAGGACGTTTCCATTAAGAGCTGTCTTGTTAATTAGTTTAGGGAGTTATATTTGTGTTTTTTTACTTGTATTAGTGTTTCCTAAAATGTACATTTGTTTCATAAAATGTTCATTTTCAAATTTGCAAATGTTGTATGGAATATAAGATCTAACAAAATGTAAATGACTTTTCTAAATTCTGTTTTGTTTTTGAAATTGTTAGTGTGTTTTAAAATGTAAATGTGTGTTGCACTTCTGAGCCACCCTAAAAAAATAACTTCATAAATCAAAGCATCATACTTTAGTTTATTCGCAGAATCTGTCCCCAGCTGGACCTTTTGTGATGGACTGGTTATTTCTAGCTTTAGTGGGGACAAACACACTGATAGCAAATGGTTCAATAAAAATGCAGGGACTGGATGGGCAGTCCTTCCCTGAATTAACCCAGAGAAAGGACATGTCTTTCACTCGTACACAGTTAGAGATGAGAGAAATTACAGAGAGAAAAATAGTGGAATATATAAATCTGTAGCAGACATAATTGCTGCCATCTGAATACATTTCATAAAAGCTCCTGCTGAAGTTCTTTTCTGAACTTTACCTTCATCTTCAACAAAAGAAGCAGAGTCTTGCATCCTTCACGTCCTACAAAGCAGTCCCGGGATTAGTGCTCTTTAGTGGCCCAGAAAGTGCCATGGTTGAGTGTGATGTATGAGGCTGTGCTGATTGGACAAACATAGACCTCCAGTCTGCTTGAGCCACTTCAGAGCAACCGAGGAAGCACTGCTGTCAGTTTAATCAATACCCAGCTTCTAGGTTTGTTTAAATTTACTCAGGTTAAAAAGAAAATCTCCAGCAGGAAAGGCATTTTATTTTTGATCGATGTACCATATTTGAATAGTGAAGATTCTTTCATAGTTTGGAAATGCCAACTCAATATGTTTTGGTTACTTTTACATCGAGCACTAACTTCAAACATGTGCATACCTTCCTGTGGATTTGCAGCCAACTCTGATAGTACTTTTCACATTGTGTGTCATGTTTCTCATTAATCAGAAATCCTCATTACACTGGGATCAATTCCCAAGTGAAGAAGAGAATAGAGATAACAGAGGCAAGTTTTATTTATTTATTTATTTTTTGAAGCATTTTTACCAGCATTGTCATATGTAGCAAATCAAAATTCTCAAGAGCTAAAGGTTGCTGCTTTAACTGCTCGAATCAGAATTATGTTGTTTGAGGCTTTGCTTTTGTTGTGAAATTTGATCTGCACCCCGTGTCTTACTGAGCAAAAGCAAAATAAGTGTGGAAACTGATTTTACTGCACAAGTGTATTAAATATTAGGTGGTACTAAATGTTATTATTCAATCAAGTATTGAGAATTTAGTTTTTAACTTTAATTTAATTTAATATTTTGTTTCATTATTTTATTTGATTTTAGTTGATTGTTTTTGAGCCTTTTTAGTGCAGGAGAAAAACTGTAGTAAAGGTGCACTGTGATCCAACTGTTATAAACAGCAATGTAAATTACTATTGAACTAAATTGGATCCTATTTGGATTTAAATGAACTGTTTTAAATTTAATGTAATTTAAGTGAAGTGAGGCGGGACAGAAGCTGACAGGGTAGACTTGACTTTATTTGGAATTAATTGCAAAAAACTGACTTAAGTCATTTGAAATGAGCTGTATGAAACTGGACTGAATGGGATTGTAATTGATCAAATTCAACTGAAATAAATACAATTTGGTTATAATCAGACTTCACGTACTGTATTTAACTGAATAGGAATCCAATAAATTATAATTGAATTATAACTGGACTGAAATTTACAACCTGATTAAATTGTAAATTGTAAAAAGTTGCATTGTACTGGATTTAATTGCATCAGAATTTAACTTGCTTGTTTTCACATCAAAAGAACATGTTCTAAAATTTATTGTAAAGTGGTGCTACATAAAAAAAGAACTCTAGATAGAAACAATGAAAACAAACACTTGCCTCAATTTATGTGATTTCATGCATGGAAGTCATAGATTTTTAGGTTTTTATTTTCATTACATACTAGAAGTCTCAGACCAGACTCTGAACGACGTCTGTTGGTAAATGTCGTAACCCCAGCAGCGCACCTCGTATTCCAGCTTCTCTCCGAGGACGTCTCATGAAAGTATTACCGTCCAGCACTAGATGGAAAAGCAAAGGCCATCGTGCACGAATGGAAACAAACATTGTGTGGCTGAAAGGTTGAGCAGCTGCTTTGCTAAATTGAGTGGAAGTGGGTCAGAATGCACTCTGGTGTCCTTCTACATATGAACAGATGACAATAACAGAAGGATAAATTAATCACACTTCAGTGCTGCAATGCTTTTAATTTTTTTCTTCTCTTCGTACTTCAGTGCGCCCGCCAAGGCACAAACTGCAGGATCCAAGTGAAGTCAGTCTTGAGATTATTGAGGATTTATTTGAGCCATATAGTTTCATGTCAGTGGTTGACGTGCACAGATGTGTATTTTATTTTAATGGGATCAACTATTCCTCCAAAAACCTGTGGATTCTGTTGCATTTCAAGGCTGTATCTTCACAACCTTAATTGTAATGTATCGCAGTTGTCTGTTTTAACAAAAACATGGTCGCAGAAATGCTCTCCTTTGATCAGATGCGGGAAACCATAAATATGTCACCATGTGTATTTAGTTTCAACAGATCCCAGGACAGAGAGTCTCCAGTTGGTCAAACGCATCTGGAATTCTTGGAATAAAAATATGTTGCCCTTGGAATGAGTGGGGATTAATTCCTGCAACACAATATTATAATCATGGTTAGGGAAAAAATCTCAAATGCACACATACTGTACATGTCTGACCCAGACTCGAACTCAGTGCAAAGCTGGCAAAGATAGACTTAATAAAAGTTATTGCTGTATGTGCTTTATGAAGTCTGTTGTTATGGATTTTATAGCAGCCAGCTGGGCCAGGGTATGCTTAAGCAATTGCCGTGAAAATTAATAACTCCCAGCTGGAAAAAAATACATGGTTAAAGCGTATTGTTTTAATGCTTGTGTAATATTTGTGGATTTTATTTATTCAGGTTTTTTTTTTCATCACATGATTTTGACTGACTGAGCTGTCAATTGAAAAGCATGTTACTGCTTAGCCAGTCTAAATGAGATTTTAAGCTTCTATGCTTTTCCTGGAATCATTCATACATACATACATACATATATATGTATATATGTATGTTTGTATGCCTGGTAATAAAGCGGGCTTTGCATGCTGTGTCCTACAATTGATGTCTGAGGAATGCACATTAATGGTAAACTGACATATGCAGCACACAACAGGAATAAAGATCCTTATAGATTTAGTCAGAACATCAGCCACATCTGATTCTGTGGCAAAGGGCAGTTTGAATGCAACATTTTGCTTCCCTGGACCAACACTGACACCTATGTGGTGTCACTTTAAATGTGTGTATGTGTGTGTTGTAACTCCCGTTTTGGCTTTTTGAAACCCAAAGTCCATCCACCATAACGATTTAGGAAAGCGGAAATGCTCCCAGAGGTAAGACTTAAATACAGCAGAGCTCTTACAACCCTCCGCTGGCCATGACTGTCTCACTCACATTGACTTTTTTTTCGTATTTGTGTTTTTTTCACAGCAGCAGTAAAAGCTTTGCACTATGATTAGAAACCTCATATGGTCCATGATGGTCCTGGTCCATTTGAACCATGGGTCAGAACTACTTGACTGTCTTACAAACTGCATCTGTGCAGCAGATTTTATGCACAATCCACACTGTTTATTAATATGTATGCAATTAATAAACAGTCAATAAATGAATAAAACTCAAAACTCATTAATACATCAATTAACCTATAGTTAACTTTTCATTCAACTGGTATCTTGGTTCAGTCACTTCTGGTCTCTGC
Organism: Zenarchopterus dispar; assembly: GCA_028564865.1. Classification (NCBI taxonomy): domain Eukaryota; kingdom Metazoa; phylum Chordata; class Actinopteri; order Beloniformes; family Zenarchopteridae; genus Zenarchopterus; species Zenarchopterus dispar. The sequence continues at coordinate 2,015 of JAOWBL010054649.1, read as the reverse complement.
ACCTTCATCCTCCACCACTGTGTGGATTTGCATTTTTCAAGGGTGAATAACAATCACTGTGAGGCTGTAAATGTTCATCACAGGTAGCCCGTGGACTACTCTTACTTACAATTGCAGGAGCTGGCCGTTTTTGCACCTCACCGTGTCCAAGCTTATTTGCTAAAGTGGCGAATTCATCTGGCAGTCGGTATTCCTGGATTGTGTCTGCAGACTAAAGGAATAGAGCTGGTGCCGCAGAGAGATGAGTTTATTCAACATCCATCGATCAAGTGGTCCAACCACGATGAAGAGAGGGCGCTAAGTAGTGCGAGGTTTCCCACCGGCAGCAGATACTGACCTGGCAATAAACACGGCAGCTCGGCTGCCTGCAGGGAGGCACATTTGAAACTGCCATGGGAAAAACCAGTTTTATTCACTCATTGAAGTTTCTCTTTTTAGGGTCAAAGGCTTTGTAGAGGAGTTGCAGCAAATCTGGGGTTGCTTCAGAGAGAATCAAGCTTTGGACACTAATGACACTGCTTGTGTTTGTGGCAGTTTAACCGTGTATTACACATTGGACAGGGAGAAATGCTAAATTGAGGAAGCAGCCGCTGGGAGTAGTGAGGGTCTAATTTGTGAGGGTTCTTCTTGCGTGAATAATTTCATCTGCAAAATGCAAGAGCAAATTAGTTTGGTTGTAAATGAATAAAGTTGTGACGTAGTGAGAGAGAACCACAACAAATGGGATGGCACATTCAAGTCTGGAAGGAAATAGAAAAGAGAATTAAAATTTAAGGAAACTAGCAGCTACTTAGCAAACGTGAAGGTTTCTTTTAGAAACCGGGAGGAGTAATGACATTAAGTACAATTCAGACAGGACAGAGTTGTCTTTGTGGTCAACATTCAGATTGATTTTGAACTTGATCTTTTCGATGATGTTGTTTATTACCTGCTAAGACATCCAGATTTTACTTTGAGCTGTGCTGCAGGACAGCCTTCATCCTGTGGGGATGGGAAGGCAGGGAAGGGTTGCAGCAGCTTTCTGTCCCGTAACAATAAAGCAAATAAATTAATTTTGTAAAAGTCTCAATAGATAACAGATATTTTTTTATATTAATCTTATAGTTGTATAATTATCTATTTATCAAAACTGTTAACCTATAAAATGAAAAATTCCTCTTGAAATGATCAGTAACTCTCCCTTTTTTTTAAAAATGTACAGTTATATTTGCATGTCAGGCCTGCAACAGATGCAAGAATTGATTTGGATTTTATTTTTCAATAAGCAAATAGATCATGGGCTGATCTTGTCTGGTAATCAATATATTGGTGGGACTGACTTTTTTGTGTCTTTCTTTTTGAATATATTCTAGAAGATGTCCCACTTTGGCCTAAAGTTACGTCATTCCTCCATCAGCTGTGAGAGAAAGATTACTCAAAGTTAAGTGAACTTTCATTTAATGGGAGTAGTGACAGGCGGAGAGCTAATCATTTTTTTTTTTAAATAAAAATGGCAAATTACAGTATTAGTCTTGCTGGAGGCTGGACTTCTATTTATTTGAATCTCAACCTCTCATTTCCTTAAATATTCCTGTTTTAGTTAAAGGTAACCTTAAAAGTTGTGGGAATATTTGAATTTTCATCTGATCCTTATGTAAAAAGCTTAATTTTTTTTTGATGATAGAGTTTCTAAAACAGAAAAAAAAAACATACAGTGAAACCATATTTTTCCTTGTCTGACTTTTGATGATTTTAATTTTTTCGTCCGGCTCTTTTGCATTTCTTGATACAAGGAGATATTCTGCTGTAATGACAGAAGTGTCGGTTACAAAAGCTTCACAAATGAAAGTGACACTGAAAAGCACCAGCAGTGCTATTTTCTGCTCTATCAATAATGTTATGCTCAGCACCTATTTAGTTTGGCCGGGAAACTGGGAGACACCCAGGTTGGCTGTTTTTTTTTTTTGTTTTTTTTATTAGCATAGCCACATGCCAATGTGTAATTTGAGTAGTAATCATCAGTGACGAATATAATA